>CM060961.1:20892685-20932685 GCA_030765045.1 Tenodera sinensis | reverse complement strand
CCGACCGACCCGACGGAGCCGACCGACGCGACCGACCTGACCGACCCGACCGACCCCACCGACCCCACCGACCCGACCGACCCGACCCGACCGACCCGACCGACCCCACCGACCCGACCGACCCGACCGACCCGACCGACCCGACCGACCCGACCGACCCGACCGAACCGACCGACCCGACCGACCCGACCGACGCGACCGACCCGACCGACCGGACCGACAGGACGTACCCGGCCGACCCGACCGACCTGAAGGACCCGACAGACCCGACCGACCCGACCGACCCGACCGACCCGACCGACCAGACAGGCTCGACCGACCCGACCGACCCGACCAACCCAACAGACCCGACCGACCCGACAGACTCGACCGACCCGGCCGACCCAACCGACCCGACCGACCCGACCGACCCGACCGACCCGACCGACCCGACTGAACCGACCGACCCGACCGACCCGACCTACCCGACCGACCCGACCGACCCGACCGAACCCACCGACCCGACAGACTCGACCGATCAGACCGAACCGACCGACCCGACCGATCCGACCGACCCGACCGACCCCACCGACCCGACCGACCCGACCGACCACACCGACCCGACCGACCCGACCGACCCGTTTACCAAATCAGTGTTCTTGTGTTCCTCTGAACCTCACTGTCTAAATAAAGACATAAAACGGAAATGCACCCCGCTCAAATAAAAGGTGCATTTGCTACAGCCACACAGAAGCCATCGCCTCACATACAGAGATGAACACACCAACCCACACAACCACACCTACAAACACGTAAAGTAAAAAATTTAACGCACCCAAGATCGATCTCTCCGCCCCGCACCAAGATAAAAAATCTAAAATACGCGGCTGAAGAGGGACTATCCCTAAAACAGCCAGGGCATGTTTTTACAACATGCCCAAATAACGTTTTTCATTCATTCATTCATACAGCCACAAGGTCCATGGACAGATATATTTTCATTATTTTTGACGCAATGTTGAGGGTCAATGTCGCCAGGGCGTGTGACTTCCTCATTACACCCTCTCTGCAGTACATGTTGCATTAGCTTGTTCCTGGCAGGGCTAATTCACGTGTACCCCTCCTGTCAAGCATAACCTCACATGAACTTTGGTCTGACCTCGTCCTAAGGTTAAGATTGCACATTCCCTGCTCAAATCTAACTCAACTTAGAAATTACTTCTGTGGATAAGGACTGAATCCAGGTATAAATATTGTTTTTCTTGTTTACAAACTCAATGAATCCAATTTCCAATTCAGCCTACACTAATTTTGGGGTTCCCAGGGTTTTCATTCTGGAATTTCAGCCCACAGCTCGTATAATTTTTCAGTTATTTCAGGTGACAGACTCTTCCTAATGTCATAAATTCATAATACATTGGCTCACTGGCGGTCGTAAATAGACCTATTTTTGCATAAAAGGTTAGCAGATGAAGATTTTCAGGAAAAAAACCCTATCCAAACTACCTTTTTTATAGAAAATAGCTGAAATACTGACGTTTCCCTGGTTTGACAAAGCCCTACAGACAGAGATTGCACTTGACCTGTGTTTCTTTCGACACATTTAACAACATTACTTAAGAAACCTAAACAAATATTTAATGAAAACTCTTAGGATACTATAAGAAATAAAAGTAATATATATATAAATTAATAAATAAGCGAGCGAGCGACCGACCGACTGACCGACCCGACCGACCCGACGGACCCGACCGACCCGACCAACCCGACCGTCCAGACAGACTCGACCGACCCGACCGACCTGACCGACCCAATCGACCCGACCGACCCGACAGAGCCCACCGACCCGACAGACTCGAGCGACCAGACCGACCCAACCGACCCGACCGACCCGACCGACCCGACAGACCCAACAGACTCGACCGACCCGGCCGACCCGACCGACTCGACCGACCCGACCGACCCGACCGACCCGATCCACCCGACAGACCCAACAGACTCGACAGACCCGGCCGACCCGGCCGACCCGACCGATCCGACCGACCCGACCGACCCGGTCGACCCCACCGACCCGACCGACCCGAACGACCCGACCGACCCGACTGACCCGACCGATCCGTTTACCCGATCAGTGTTCTTGTGGTCCTCTGAACCTCACTGTCTAAATAAAGGCATAAAACGGAAATGCACCTCGCTCAAATAAAAGGTGCATTTGCTGCAGCCACAAGGTCCATGGACAGATATATTTTAATTATTTTTGACGCAATATTGAGGGTCATGTCTCCAGGGCGTGTAACTTCCTCGTTACACCCTCTCTGCAGTACATGTTTCATTAGCTTGTTCCTGGCAGGGCTAATTCACGTCTACCCCTCCTGTCAAGCATAACCTCACATGAACTTTGGTTTGACATCGTCCTAAGGTTAAGGGTGCACATTCCCTGCTCAAATCTAACTCAAGTTAGAAATTACTTCTGTGGATAAGGACTGAATCCAGGTATAAGTATTGTTTTTCTTGTTTACAAACTCAATGAATCCAATTTCCGATTCAACTCACACTAATTTTGGGGTTCCCAGGGATTTCATTCTGGAATTTCAGCTCTCAGCTCGTATAATGTTCCAGTTTAATTCAGATGACAGACTCTTCTTAGTGTCATAAATTCATAATACATTGGCTCGCTGGCCGTCGTCAATACTTATTTTTGCATAATTGGTTAGCAGATGAAGATTTTCAGAAAAATAAAACCCTATCCAAACTACCTTTTTTATAGAAAATAGCTGAAATACTGACGTTGCCCGCGGTTTGACAAAGCCCTACAGACAGAGATTGCACTTGACCTGTGTTTCTTTTGACACATTTAACACCATTTCTTAACAAACCTAAACAAATATTTAATTAGAACTCTTAGGACACTATAAGAAATAAAAGTAACATAAATAAATAAATAGGCGAGCGAGCAACCGACCGACCGACCGACCCGACAGACCCGAGCGACCCGACCGACCCGAACGATCCGACCGACCCGATCGACCCGACCGAGCCGACCGGCCCGATGACCCGACCGACCTGACCGACCCGACGTACCCGGCCGACCCGACCGACCCGACCGACCCGACCGACCCGACCGACCCGACCGGCCCGACCGACCAGACCGACCCGTTCGCCCGAACGACCCGACCGACCCGACCGACCCGACGGACCCAACCGACCCGACCGACCCGACCGACCCGACTGACCCGACCGACCCGACCGACCCGACCGACCCGACCGACCCGACCGACCCAATCGACCAGACCGGCCCGACCGACCCGACCGACCCGAACGACCCGACCGACCCGACCGACCCGACCGACCCGATTGACCCGACCGACCCGACCGACCCGACCGACCCGACCGAACCGACCGACCCGACCGACCCGACCGACCCGAACGACCCGACCGACCCGACCGACCCGACCGACCTGACCGACCCGACCGACCCGTTTACCCAACCAGTGTTCTTGTGTTCCTCTCCAGAGGCTCCAGAGGCAGTTCGAGTCGAGTGGGGAAGCTTATTCCCCCCACCCGAAGTGTCTTTACCGCAGTACCTAGCCGTTATACGGCTTTACCTGCGCGATAGTATGGTGTATATGGTCTACATGGATTTTAACTCTAGGAATGTTTGGGATCAGGGGTATCTTAGGGACAAGATGAATGATGGTAGGGATAGGTCCATGAACGGGCACTGCCCATACATGCTGATTGGCTGGTTAGTCAATCAGGTGACGCGCTAATCTCCTCCTGGTTCTGGCCGTCAGTCACACACTGAGAGGTGATCTGAGTTAGGCGATTTACTCTGTTTTAAGTACAGATATTCATTTTGCCTTTCCCATCCGCGAAAATTAGACCGTTGGACTTAAGATGTCCTTCGGCAATTTTTTAGATGGTAGTCGGCGAGGCTCTCTCTGGTCGTATTGTCCCAGAGTATTCACCAGTGGGTTAGGGTGGTTCTGGAGTTTGTTGTACATTGTTCGAGCGCGGGTTTTAATCACGTCGACAATGTACGGGATACCGGAATGTTCGTGAAGGATGTGGGCAGGAAATCTCCAACCAGTGTCGTAGATCATCCTTAATGCCCGGTTCTGCAACGTCTGGAGTCTGATGAAGGTTGTGTTCCTCTGAACCTCACTGTCTAAATAAATACATAATACGGAAATGCACCCCGCTCAAATAAAAGGTGAATTTTCTGCAGCCACAAGGTCCATGGACAGATATATTTTCAATATTTTTGACGCAATGTTGAGGGTCAACGTCTCCAGGGCGTGTGACTTTCTCATTACACCCTCTCTGCTGTACATGTTTCATTAGCTTGTTCTGGCAGGGCTAATTCACATCTACCCCTCCTGTCAAGCATAACCTCAGATGAACTTTGGTTTGACATCGTCCTAAGGTTAAGGGTGCACATTCCCTGCTCAAATCTAACTCACGTTAGAAATTACTTCTGTGGATGACTGAATCCAGGTATAAGTATTGTTTTTCTTGTTTACAAACTCAATGAATCCAATTTCCGATTCAACTCACACTAATTTTGGGGTTCCCAGGGATTTCATTCTGGAATTTCAGCTCTCAGCTCGTATAATGTTCCAGTTTAATTCAGATGACAGACTCTTCTTAGTGTCATAAATTCATAATACATTGGCTCGCTGGCCGTCGTCAATACTTATTTTTGCATAATTGGTTAGCAGATGAAGATTTTCAGAAAAAGACTGTTCAGTCAGATGGTTCATGGTTCATGGTTCAGTTCACAGGGTTCAGGTTCATGAGTTCAGATGAGAGAGAGGCGAGTTGACTAGACGAGAGCAGGCTGAGAGAGAGCGGTCCGACTAGTAAGCGCGAATCTCGAGAGCGCGGCGACCGGCCCGCCAGTGACCGGGAAAGTACACGGCCATCACCGTATATCGTAGCTGCACTTTGCCGATGTATTCCCGGCGGATATCAAAGTGTAGCTACCGGCACATTTTCCCGTAGTACTCCCGGGAGGATTTTCACTTCCTACGGAAGTGTACGACTATATCCCGTAGTTATTCCCGGGAGGATTTACAGACGTGTGTATAGTGTTTTTTGTAATATTTATGTACAGTGATACAATGGTGCTTTTTCAAGTGATCTGTGAAACAGTGGTGTATATAGTAATTATATAAGTGACCTCCGTCTTTTTGTACATACATTCTTTTTAATCATCTAGTGTTTATTTTTTATCAGTACAGTGGCAGTGACGCAACATTTAGTGTCAGTTTTAATTCTGTGTATCGCGCGGGGCGCCCTTGGCGTACCCACGCGCTAGGTGAAGTGAAAGTGAAACAATGGCATCAGCAATAGCACATGCTACCGGGCGGACCGCTCACGACAGTCTTACCGAGAGCGGCGTGCCAGTACCACTAGTTGCAGATCCAGCCACCACAGCAGCACCAGCGCAAATGTGGCCCTCACCGCATACACTGACAGACGAACAGCAAACCAAGGAGGAAGAGCGTAAGGCACGTTCCCTCGAGCAGCTGAGGAAGGAAGTCGAAGACATTCAAAACGAAATCACGTATTACAACATTTTATCAAACCTAGAAGCACACTCGACCAAATTCCAAAAGTTCACGCAGGACCTCGCGTTCTGCTATAGGGAATATGCGCACAAAAAGAGGGAGCTTGTAAAGCAGAGTGAGGGGTGGAAGCTAGCCGCCCCTAAGAAGAAGCGCACGCGCGACACCGGTAGCGATTCCGAAGGTGAGCGACCCGGTCAGTCCGCAACCAACAAAAGACAACTACGGCAGACGACACCGCCCCACCCCCTCACTCTACGCAACTCCTTCGCGCCTCTACAGACAACAGAACGCGAGGATACAGAATTCCCGGCACTACCCACACCCACGCACAATCCCATCCCCCAGCTACAGAAACCAAAAATCCCAACACACCAAAGAACACCTACAAAAACCCGCCCTACTCCCCACCCACACCCATCAATGCCAAGTACCTCCTCCGCAACAACAACAACAACACACAACACACAGGATACGGAAAACCAAAAGCCGCCGAGGATCATCATCCCGGATGTCCGCCAGGCGGTGAAGGTGCTCCAAACACTCAAGAATACACTACCAAACGGAGTTTACAAGCTGCAAACAACGAGGGACTGTCTAAAACTCTTCCTCCTGAGAAAGCAAGACGCCATCCCCACCATGCAGCTCCTGACACGCGCCGGTGTGGAAAACTACAGCTTCACACCCAGGAGTGACCAGCCTCTGCGATACGTCATCAAACGCCTGCCTGCGGATCTGCAAGCGGACTTTGTCAAAGAGGATCTGGAACTCAAGGGCTACACTGGCGTGCAAGTTAGACAGATGGTTTCCCGCGGCAGGCCTCTACCAAATTTTCAGGTAAGCTTGTCTAGAACAACTGAGAACCAAAAGCTTTTGCAGGAAAGAGAGGTGTGCCACATGATAGTCACCGTGGAGGTCCTCAAAACTTCCCAAAACATAACCCAATGCTATAATTGCCAACAGTTAGGACATACGTTTAAAATGTGCAACATGACCTCCCGGTGTGTCCTTTGCGGTGACCTCCACCGCCTAGCTGACTGCCCGAGAAAGGCCAAGGAAGACGTTGTACCGCACTGTGCCAACTGTGGGGAGGCGCATCCTGCCAGCTATAGGGGGTGTGAGACCTTCAAAATGGAACGTCACCGCCGCCAACTGGCCGCCGCAGCCAGGAACTCTCCTGGTACTCAACCAGGGCCACGCCCCATCCCCTACCCGGCCCTGGTTCAAAACGGCATCTCTTTTGCAGGTGCCGCCGGAGGTCGAAATGCACCCGTGCAACCGCCAAATGGTCCCCCTCCACAACCCCAGCCCTCAGAGGCACCCACCAGTGACCTGGGAGGTTTGAGAGAAATTTTCAGCCTTTTCAAGGACTTAAACCTCCCAGTACTACTAACAAAGTTGCGGCCCATAATCGCAAGATTAAAAAGCTGCAACAGTACCATGGAGAAGTTAGAAGCCATCATATGTTTGGTCACCACTCTTGTCGAGTAAATGGCAACTTCAAGGGGAGGCATAACTTTAACCCGAGCACTCCTGTGGAATGCAGATGGTATCCACAGGAAGCAACACGAACTTGAAAATTACCTGCGGCGTAACAAAATTGATGTCGCATTCATTTGCGAAACTAAATTACAGCAAGAGCAGACTTTTAAGCTCCAGGGGTATCAAATCTTTCGGAATGACAGAATTGGCAGACAGGGGGGAGGGACTGCTATTTTACTCAAAAACACCATTGCTCATGCTTCTGTTACGCTACCTGTAATGGCAGCGTTAGAGTGCACAGCACTTAAAACACGTGTAAATAATCAAACGGTGATGCTGGTAGCGCTCTACCGGCCCCCCAATCAAAAACCGCCCTGAAGACCATCCAAACCCTCCAAAACCTCTCCCTCCGGAAAATCCTCTCTGCTCCCATCCTAACCACTAACCGAACCCTTCACCAGGAAACCCAGATCCTATCCATTCCCGAGGCAATAGCGAAAAGAGCCACCGTAGCGTGGGTGCGCATCAGAAAACATGACAATTACGTCATTGCCAATATTGGCAAAGGTGAGCCGAAGCATCGGAAACACGCTAGAATCAAGATGTTTTAGACGTGGTTCGGCTCACCGACTGATGTGCGTCCACGCAAAGAAGGGCCCTAGGCCGCACACACGCTACCTCAGAGGCCTGCATCCCAGGGAACCATTCAGGAGCTGCAACCTGGTCCGCACAGGAAAACTGCGGAAAAACTGTACATAGTGAAGTGTATATAGTGCAGTGTGTGTGTATATATATATATATATATATATATATATATATATATATATATATATGAGCGTGTGTGTGTGTGTGTGCGTGTGTGTGTGTGCATGTGATGGGACAGATGAGTGGTATGCCCAGGAGTAAGTGCGTGTATATATCCATGTATATAAATTTAAACAAAACTATCAAAAACAGACAAACATAAAAAAAACTGAGAATACGCATTAAAACTGTTCTCGGTGGGCTAAAGCTGCCCACTGTATGGGTTTTTGAACACCAAAGCAAAAGATAAATAACCAATGTAAATACTGTCAAATATATATCATGTTAATTTTAGCCTGTAAGCCGGGCCCCTTTGTACCGGCACAGGGCAAATGTCTTTTATAATAAATAAGTTGAAGTTGAAGTTTCAGAAAAAAAACCCTATCCAAACTACCTTTTTTATAGAAAATAGCTGAAATACTGACGTTGCCCGCGGTTTGACAAAGCCCTACAGACAGAGATTGCACTTGACCTGTGTTTCTTTTGACACATTTAACACCATTTCTTAAGAAACCTAAACAAATATTTAATTAAAACTCTTAGGACACTATAAGAAATAAAAGTAACATAAATAAATAAATAGGCGAGCGAGCAACCGACCGACCGACCGACCCGACAGACTCGACCGACCCGACCTACCCGACCGATTCGACCGACCCGACCGACCCGACCGACCCGTATACCCAATCAGTGTTCTTGTGTTCCTCTGAACCTCACTGTCTAAATAAATACATAAAACCGAAATGCACCCCGCTCAAATAAAAGGTGCATTTGCTGCAGCCACAGGTCCATGGACAGATATATTTTCATTATTTTTGACGTAATGTTGAGGGTCAATGTCTCCAGGGCGTGTGACTTCCTCATTACACCCTCTCTGCAGTACATGTTTCATTAGCTTGTTCCTGGCAGGGCTAATTCACGTGTACCCCTCCTGTCAAGTATAACCTCACATGTACTTTGGTCTGAACTCGTCCTTAGGTTAAGGGTGCACATTCCCTGCTCAAATCTAACTCAAGTTAGAAATTACTTGTGTGGATAAGGACTGAATCCAGGTATAAGTATTGTTTTTCTTGTTTACAAACTCAATGAATCCAATTTCCGATTCATCACACACTAATATTGGGGTTCCCGGGGATTTCATTCTGGAATTTCAGCTCTCAGCTCCTATAATGTTCCAGTTTAGTTCAGGTGACAGACTCTTCCTAATGTCATAAATTCATAATACATTGGCTCACTGGCGGTCGTAAATGGACTTATTTTAGCATAATAGGTTATCCGATTAAGATTTTCAGGAAATAAACCCTACCCAAACTACCCTTTTTGTAGAAAACAGCTGAAATACTGACGTTATCCCGCGGTTTGACAAAGCCTTACAGACAGGGGTTGCACTTGACCTGTGTTTCTTTCGACACATTTAACAACATTACTTAACAAACCTAAACAAATATTTTATTAAAACTCTTAGGATACTATAAGAAATAAAAGTAACATAAATAAATAAAAAAATAAGCGAGCGAGCGACCAACCGACCCAACGACCGACCCGACCGACCCGACCGGCCCGACAGACCCGACCGACCCGAACGACCCGACCGACCCGACCGACCCAACCGACCCGCCCGACCCGACTGACCCGACCGACCCGACCGACCCGACCGACCGGACCGACCCGACAGACCCGACCGACCCGACCGACCCGACCGACCCGACCGACCCCACCGACCCGTGGTGTAACCGAGCTGGATGGCTCAGGCGGTAACGTCTGTGGTCCGCATTCTGGAGATCGCGGGCTCCATCCCCGTGGCCGACCTTTCCGACCATGGGTATTTTGGAGGTTTCTCCGGGTTACCAGAGGAATGCTGGGAAGAATTTCCATATCCTCCGGTCGGTCGGTCGATCGGTCGTGTCGGTCGGGTCGGTCGGGTCGGTCGGGTCGGTCGGGTCGGTCGGGTCGCACGGGTCGGTCGGGTCGATCGGGTCGGTCGGGTCGGTCGGGTCGGTCGGGTCGGTCGGGTCGTCCGGGTCGGTCGGGTCGGTCGGGTCGATCGGGTCGGTCGGGTCCGTCGGGTCGGTCGGGTCGTTCGGGTCGGTCGGGTCGGTCGGGTCGGTCGGGTCTGTCGGGTCGGTCGGGTCGGTCGGGTTCGTCGGGACGGTCGGGTCGGTCGGGTCGGTCGGTTCGGTCGGGTCGGTCGGGTGTGTCGGGTCGGTCGGGTCGGTCGGGTCGTTCGATTCGGTCGGGTCGGTCGGGTCGGTCGTGTCGGTGGGGTCGGTCGGGTCGGACGGGTCGGTCGGGTCGGTCGGGTCCGTCGGGTGGGTCGGGTCGGTCGGGTCGGTCGGGTCGGTCGGGTCGGTCGGTTCGGTCGGGTCTGTCGGTTCGGTCGGGTCGGTCGGGTCGGTCGGGTCGGTCCGGTCGGTCAGGTCGGTCGGGTCGTCGGGTCGGTCGGGTCGGTCGGGTCGGTCCGGCCGGTGGGGTCGGTGGGGTCGGTCGGGTCGGTCGAGTCGGTCGGGTCGTTCGGGTCGGTCGGATCGGTCGCGTCGGTCGGGTCGGTCGAGTTGGTAGGATCGGTCGGGTCGGTGGGTTCGGTCGGGTCGATATGGTCGGTCGGGTCGGTCGGGATTGTCGGTCGGTCGGGTCGGTCGGGTCGGTCGGGTCGGTCGGGTCGGTCGGGTCGGTCGGGTCGGTCGGGTCGGTCGGGTCGGTCGGGTCGGTCGGGTCGTTCGGGTCGGTCGGGTCGGTCGGGTCGGTCGGGTCGGTCGCGTCGGTCGGTCGGTCGGTCGTTCGGTCGGTCGGTCGTTCTGCGTATCTTAAGTAGGTTTTCAGGTTAGTGAATGTTTTTGAGAAGAATGCATCGCAAGGTTTTAGAAACATAAAAATGGCTCTGTTGTGTTATATTACACCAGTTTTACTAATAAAACAAAATAAAACAGTCAAGTCAAAAGATAGAACATTTGGCGTACTCAAATCGACTTCAATACGGTGGATGTTTCCATGTAACAAAATGTCGATCCTATCATATTTTCTAAGAGGATGAGATCCGCATCCAAGATTTATTACGATCTGAATCCACACTTTTATGCGCTATTCAATCCAGAAAGAGGACTCAAATCGATTTTAATTCCGAAAGGAAACGAACTGAATGACTCCAACGTGAACTATTTTATGCATCTAAATTTTCGATTTTAGGTTGTGGTGTGTACAAATAGATATTTTATTCAAACAGGCCTTTTTCTTCGGGAGTGTCTTAAAATGTGTATTTTCAGAGAAGTGTAATCATTCTGACAAAATAACAAAATTGCACTTTTTTCTTTCACTTTATTTTGTTCCAAAACAGTATACACAACAGCGCAATTATCTTTTACTGATGTTAACACAATCTAGAGTTTGTTTTGTGATATTACAATTCAGTTTTATCTTCTTCTAACCCTGACTCACTCCTTCCGGTCATTCTTCACATTCCTAGTCTCTCAAACAGCTGACTTCGACGATACAATTACTCGACACTCATTGACTGCTTCGCTATCTTCCTTTCCACGTACCACACACAAGCAGCTGACAAACTCGCGTGCGCGCGCACACACACACACATCTACACAAACACTAAAACTAAAAAATCTGATGTGTTGCACTCACATGACTTTCTCTACTCTTATATTAACCACTCTTACAAACTCCTATTCCTATATCTGCTTCGTGTTAGTTGAGATAAGCATTTGCAAGAATTATCTTATTGCTTATTTCCTTGTAGATGCAAGGGGAATATAGGAATACAATACGCTTTGAGCGATAGTCAAATCTTTTAAAGCTTTCAAATTCCGTTCTCTTTGCAAGGTTAACATATAAAAAATGAATCACGATGATCACTTGACAGAAGTTCTCCAAAACTCAAACAAATAACAAGGCATATCTCCGAAATGGTTCACTCTAGAACAGAATTTATTTAGACATAAATTGTGTATATCAGCAAGATCTACATTTTTTGTACAGTAAGATTTGGTCTATCTCTTAAGTTTTACCAGTTGTGCAAAAATCATCCAGAGTAAATAGGACTACATGGGCTATGGTTAGAAAATTCAATATATACATTTCATTTGTCATAAAAATATCTCAAACATATCGCATTTTAATCCAAACCGTTGAAACCATTTTCAAGAAAATCAAAATTTTCGAACACTTTTCTATGTAAAGGGTAGTTTAGGGTGAAGGAGTTGTGTTCAAAATCTTCGTGTCGCATCCTTGAAAGACATTAAACTTAAATGTAACTTTGATTTTTAACCGAATTTTCGTTTTTGAGTTATGCTGTCCACGGGCTAACACAGACACTGGCAGACAGACACACATGGATTTTTTCCAAAAATGCCTTTTTTTGGATTCAGGGGACCGCAAAACATATATTTTTGGTGAAATCTCGATATCGAATTTTTGTGTGGAATGCAATAACACCTTCACTTTACTATGCGTAGAAGAGAAAGTAAAACTGACTGCTGCGATAACTCATGTCTATAACAAGTAAGTCTACTGCTAAAAACTGACTGCTTTCGTCCTCTCGCCTCCTTATGTAGCGAGGATGGCGTAACACGGACATTTCTCGAACTTCACCTTTTCTGGAATCTCTGCAAACACGCCTGCCACCGGACACTTCTCGAATAATCTCGAAAACCGCTTTGACGTCCCACGTTTTTAGTTTTCACGTGTTTTCTCACGTGAGTGGTGTGGACCAGTTTGACCCGACCGTCCTTTGTTGTGCGCCGCGGTCAGCTTCACAATTTTGAAGTTTTTGGATGGAATATAGCACTTTTTCCACCTCTTCTAGGTACAGGAGGTAAAGAAAGTAGAGTACTACACCCCAGAGAAAAGTTCAGACTGGAGCATATGCATAAGCGCGTGAAAGTCATGTATTTGACTTTAATTGAATGTCTCCAGATGGGAGAAATCATCCTAATTAAATCTAATGTTCCAGAGCCCTAAACTAAACACCTTCAGCGACGGTTCCCTGCACCCCAAAGGGGCATTATTATAACAAGGTTCAAAATGGGTAGCCCGGAGCGCATGTAGCCATTTAATTTCCAATTCACCCATTAACATACAGAGAGGTTTTCTCAAAAGAATGGCAACTTGGAAAGGGATAAAGATTATCTCATACCACTTCTCATAAATATGTTAACAAGGGAAGCAGAGGAGTAAACGCAGTACAGACGCCGAGCAAAAACGTGTCCTTATTTAACTCTTTCATCTACCACCTACTTTCATGATCAAACAGCGAAAAAAGATTATTTTTATAAATAAATGTGTTCGATCCTCTAGTAATTGATATTCCTGGTTTTCTCATTTGAAGACTACCTACCACATTTACGCCACAGCCTATGGGTTCACATCGCAAACAAAAAAAATTAGTTTTGAGCAGACTAAAGTTTCAAAATCTAATAAGTTGCACTCACATGACCTTCTCTACTCTTGTACTAACTATTCTTAAAAACTCTTATTCCTCTGTCTTTTTATGTTAGTCGAGATAAACATTTGCAAAAATTGAGCGAGTCAAATGTTTTAAAGCTTTAAAATTACGTTCTCTTTGCACGGCTAAGAGATAAAAAGGTGAATAACGACCCCCTACTTGAGAAAAGCATGAGTATTGCAAAGCTCACACAAATAACAAGTAATGTCTCCCAAACGGTTCACTCCACAAAAAATGCATTTCGACATAACGTGTGTTTCAACGAAATCTACATTTTTTGTATGGTAAGATTTGGTCTATCTCTTACGGTTTACCAGATATGCAAAAGTCTTCTTCTTCTTATTCTTCTTCTTCTTCTTCTTCTTCTTCTCCTCTCACTTTCCCTGCTGCCGTTAGGCGTCTGGTTCCTTCAGCCACTTTCAGTATTCGATCCTATCCTGTGTATTCCTGTATGTTCCTCTCATTGTCGTCCCATGTCCGGCTGCCACTCTTCCCATACATTGTATCCATTGCATCCTAGGTCTTCCCCTTCTTCTCTTCCCCTCCTCTCTTGCTTCAAATGTTCTTTTAGATCAGGGGTGCCAAACAGCACTCACCAGGCGTGAAAAATTTTCCCCTATTTTCCCTCCCTCCGTGATGATCAAATCGGAAAACGGGAAAAACAAAGCGAAAACCGGTTCTACTAGCGCATACTACTGCAGTTAAGGAGGGTAGACCCCTCTCTTCACACCCTCGGAGTGATGTTTGACATGCCCGTTTTAGATAATCTTTCTTCATTCATCCTTACTAAGTGTCCCAGCCATCTTAGTTGATTTCTTTCCATTGTCTTCGGTATACATTCCTGTTTTAGCTTTTCTCTTACTTTCACATTTCTAACTTGATCCCTCTTACTCTACCCGGCTACTCTCCTTAAGTATTTCATCTGTGTTGCTGTTAATCTACTTGATGCAATAGTCATCCAGAGTAAATAGGACTACAGGGGCTATAGCCAGAAAATTCAAGATATGCATTTCATTTGTCATAAAAATATCTCAAACATATGTCATTTTAATCAAAATCGTTAGAGCCATTTTCAAGATAATCAAAATTTTCCAAAACTTTTCTATGTAAAGAGTAGTTTAGGGTGAAGCAATTTTCTTCAAAATCTTCGTGTAGCATCCTTGAAAGACATTAAACTTAAATACCAATTTTAGTTTTTAACCTAGTTTTGGTTTGAGTTTTGCTGTCCACAGACTGACAGATACAGAGGCAGACACACACACACATGACACACACATGGACCTTTTTCTAAAAATCCTTTTTTTTTTACTCAGAGAGCCTCAAAACATATATTTCCGGTGAAATCTCGACATCAAATTTTTGGGTGGAATACAATATCTACTTTCTCTACTAAACGTAGTAGAGAAAATAAAAATGCTTTTTTTTTTTTTTTTTTTTTTTTTTTATTCAGTGGACCTCAAAAAATATATTTCCGTTGAAGTATGGGCATTGAAATCTGGTAAGTACAATACTTCCCCTACTTACTACGCATAGTAGAGAAAGTAAAACAAAATGTGACCAAGAACAAGAGAAGGAGAAAAGAAATAACACTCATCTGTGGAATAACTGACAGGTGTAAACTTAGAAAACATTATTGTAATGTTTTGAAGAAACCGAGAATAGACATCACAAGTTATGAAAGAAAGAAGGAAGAAATGAACGTTCCTTAGAATACAAGTAGTGGTCGGTAGAGACAAAACAAACTTGTGTGAATAATCTGTAGAAACGCTAAGGATGGCATGTTTTCATTCTCTTGTCTGAAAGTCTGTCTGTCTGTCTGTCTGTCTGTCTGCCTGTCCCTGCTGGCCACGAGCGTCTGCAATTCAAGATTTCCACTAGGAGCGCCCACAGCAGAGATGTCTTGTTGACGAATTCTTCCCTGGAGGTGCAAGCGCATACACACACACACACATACTCGTATACCAAGTGTTTGTGGGCCCCCCAACATTCATCACGCCAGCAAATTTGGGAGCTGCCTGCCACACGAGATATTATAAAATGCCTCTCTGCCTCATCTTTTCCTCAGCTGCTTCCAAGAGACGTCACATTTTTCTTTCCTCTCTGCAATCCACTTCAATCTGAGTAATGAACCAGCAACACCTCCCCCCCCCCCCCTCCTCGCGTCTCGGAGTTGCTTCGTTACGTTTTGTATGCTTTTACTTAACACAGACATGCAGCTGAGACTCTCCAGTTTCATGGAAAACAAGAGAGAAACGTCATGAAGGGTGGCCAACATTATACCGGGGCCTGTGTCAAAATAATTCACTTCTTAGAGCGCTACAATAACATAGGTACACTGACGTACTTTAGTATTGCGGGTTGGTGAATACGCTTATTGCTTCTGCCACTGTCTCAACTAGCGAGCCAGTTTGAGCAGGTTATGTTGTAAAGTCGGTGTCCCACGGTCCAACCTTTCTGACCAAACTTTTTGTATCCATTGGAATTTTACACAAAAGAAACAGTGTCGGTCACACTATGATTCATTTCGGTCCAAAACAAATGACAGTTCACGTAGCAAGCGTGAGAAATAAACATGGCGGAAATAAATATTAATTTAGCGATTGCTGTATTAAGTATAGTTTTGTGATATATTTGCACGAGTCTGTCTCAGTAGGAAGAAAAGATGTATTAGAAGTACAAGACGTTGGTGGACACGGTCATGAGAACAGGACACGGGCCGAGGTATATTGGGTCTACTACAAAACGAATTGAGGTTAGAGGAACCGGAAAACTATCGCAATTTTCTACAAATTGGCGAAGATTTATTTCTCAACCTTTTACATCGCGTCGAAGGCAAAATTACACACCAGGACACAAACATAAGACAAACGCGAAAGAGATAAGGAACAATTGTAATGGTTTTAATGTTACATAAAATTTGAACATACTGTTAACTGGATTTCTTATTATTTATGAAATATAGCTATGTAATAACCACCTCAGTAATATATGTTAATGGTCAGGAAACACAGTTAATGAATCTCCCAGAAAGAATTAAGCCTTTTATTAAAATATGCATCACATTAAAAGTGCCACGAGCCGTACATGTACAACAGCTGACTATATGTCGCCTGCGCAGTCCGCCATATTGTTACGTATTGTATTTATTTTGCTTCACGTTAGTGTGACCTTTGAAGCAGGATTAGCCTGTCGTAGATGCAGTGATGTTTATACCGAATTACATAGTATTTTGTGGGTCACAGTTTGATAACACTGCTTGAAACAACAATGCTTCACGCCACGTAATAATGCCTCAAAGTCCCTTTGATTCAGTGCTTTACCGTGGATAAAGCTAAGAGGTTTTACTCTCTGGGTATGCGTTTTTTTTTTTTTTTTTGTTTTTTTTTTTTTTGTTTTTGTTAAATTAACGTCCTCCAACATTGTGTCATATCGGACGAAAAACTCTGGGTATGCGTGAGTTTTGTTTTCAAAGCATGACACCTATTCTAATGAAAACGTATTCACGAACCCTCCTCCACACAAACCGTATACAGGCTGAAATGGAAAAAAAAAATCCGATGTTTAAATACCAACTTTGGCTTCTAAGTTTTCGTTTTTGAGTTATGCTGTTTACAGACAAAATCTTTTTCTAAAACGGCTTTTTTTGAATTCCTCAAAATATATTTCCGGTGAAATCTCGACATCGAAGTTTTGGGTCGAATACAATACTTTCCCTATTTCTCTACGTAGTAGGGAAAGCAGAAATATAGTGTCTTTACATATGAGTAATATAATTATTGTTGGTTAAAGTAAAGTTATTAAAAATGAAAATATTTTTATGGAGTCACATTCCCGTTTAACACAAACGAAACAAAAGAGGTAGTTAACAAAGAAAGACTTCATAAGGATGTACCCTTGATGGATAAGACGACAAAGTGGTAAAATAAAGAAAGAGTGGAGTGGAGTGTTAAATTTAAGGGCCCGTCGACAACAAGGTCATTTGGGCCCGTAATAAAGAAAGATAATTTAAAACTAATAAAATTTGTGTTTACTGGACATTTCAATAAAAGAACATTAACTCAATGTTTTGAATAAATTAATAATTACTGAGTTACACAGTAAGATGTCCTGTTGACATTAAAATAAGAAAGAAAGAAAGAAAGAAAGAAAGAAAGAAAGAAAGAAAGAAAGAAAGAAAGAAAGAAAGAAAGTAAGAAAGAAAGAAAGAAAGAAAGAAAGAAAGAAGGAAAGAAGGAAAGAAAGAAAGAAAGAAAGAAAGAAAGTAAGAAAGAAAGAAAGAAAGAAAGAAAGAAAGAAAGAAAGAAAGAAAGGAAGGAAAAAGAAAGAAAGAAAGAAAGAAAGAAAGAAAAAGAAAGAAGGAAGGAAAGAAAGAAGGAAAGAAAGAAAGAAAGAAAGAAAGTAAGAAAGAAAGAAAGAAAGAAGGAAAGAAGGAAAGAAAGAAAGAAAGAAAGAAAGAAAGAAAGAAAGAAAGAAAGAAAGAAAGTAAGAAAGAAAGAAAGAAAGAAAGAAAGAAAGAAAGAAAGAAAGAAAGAAAGAAAAAAGAAAGAAAGAAAAAAGAAAGAAAGAAAGAAACAAAGAAACAAAGAAAGAAAGAAACAAAGAAAGAAAGAAACAAAGAAAGAAAGAAAGAAAGAAAGAAAGAAAGAAAAAGAAAGAAAGAAAGAAAGAAAGAAAGAAAGAAAGAAAGAAAGAAGGAAGGAAGGAAAGAAAGAAGGAAAGAAAGAAGGAAAGAAAGAAAGAAAGAAAGAAAGAAAGAAAGAAAGAAAGAAAGAAAGAAAGAAAGAAAGAAAGAAAGAAAGAAAGAAAGAAAGAAAGAAAGAAAGAAAGTAAGTAAGAAAGAAAGAAAGAAAGAAAGAAAGAAAGAAAGAAAGAAAGAAAGAAAGAAAGAAAGAAAGAAAGACAGACAGACAGACAAACATAATCAGTCGACAAAGAGTTCCTGTTTATCTGAAGTAAATATTAAAAAGGAAGTGAAAAAGGATAACAGGGGCATAAATAGGCGATAAAAGGAAACGCATATCAAAGTTGGCTATGAATAAATAAATAAATAAATATAATCTTTACGAAGTAAAGTAAATCTGGAAGGAAAAGTCTTCGCTTTGGTTAAACTGAGAATTTAAACCCATACGAGAGCGTATGAGCAGCAAGAAAGACCGGAACCTGCATTCTTAAGCAGTATTTGTAAGTAGAGGGTTTGAATGTAGAATACCCAAAATTAAAGTTATTGCATAACCTGAGTTGTGTGACACATTTTCAAATTAAAATAATATGTGCTTGGCTGGTGTTTAACTTTTATAACTCAGCTATAGTTCGTAACTAACAAATCGGTACATAAAGAAAGTATTGTGTTCTGCAGATAAAGTTGATACGGAAATACATGTTTTGAGATTACCTGAATCAAAAACTCTGATGTTTGGCAGTCACATGACTTTCTCTACTCTTGTATTAACCATTCTTACAAACTATTATTCCTTTATCTTCTTCGTGTTAGTAGAGATAAACATTTGTACAAATTATCTTATTGCTTATTTCCTTGTAGGTACAAGGGGAATGTTACAATACAGTAGACTTTGAGCGATAGCCAAATCTTTTAAAACTTTGAGAATCCACTCTATTTGCATGGTTAAGATATAAAAAATGAATATCACCGCATTTCAGGAAAGTTTAAGTTTTCCGAAACGACACAAATAACAAGGAATATCTCCGAAATAGTTGACTCTGCAAAAAAAGATTATTCAGACATAGATTGTGTGTTTTAGCAAGATCTACAGTTTTTGTACATTAAGATTTGGTCTATCTCTTACGGCTTACGAGTTATTCAAAAGCTATCCAGACTAAACAGGACTAATAGGCAATACCGACAAAATTCAAAATATACATTTCATTTATAATAAAAATATCTTAAACGTATGTCATTTAATTAAAATCGTTAGTCATTTTCAAGAAAATCAGCATTTTCGAAACATTTTCCATGTAAAGGGCAGTTTAGGATGGAGCAATTTTCTTCAAAATCTTCTTCTTCCTTGAAAAACATTAACATTAAATACCAACTTTGGCTTTTAACCGACTTTTCGTTTTTGAGTTATGCTGTCCAGAGACTGACACACAATCACGCACGCGCGGATCTTTTTCTAAAATTGCTTTATTTTGGACTCAGGGGGCCTCAAAACATATACTTCCGGTGAAATCTCGACATCGAATTTGTGGGCGGAATAAAATACCTGCTCTGCTTACTACTCCTAGTAGAGAAAGTAATAAACTACAGTGTGTAGAGAAAGTCATTTGAATGTAATACCGAATATTTTTAAATTCATCAAGAATCAATTACTTCGTCCGTGCCATATAACTTTGGTGTTTTGTAAGAGTAAAATCAATTTTGCACTCCGATTTGATGTGAAATTTTAATAAAAATTACGAATATTTAAATAGAATAACCTAGGTGTGTTTTAGAAATGAGGATAAAACGGATTCGTTGATACGTGCTGTAAACTACGTATATCACAATTTATTTATATAAATAATACAGATTATCTATCTGAAATCTTAAGTGTTCAATATTCTTTAACATGCAATAGGCCTAATTTTATTGGGAGGTTGATTAAGGTTATTTATGTCATGACCAAATGAAATGTAAAATACTGAAGAACATAATATTGACCTTGACCTTTTCACGTCCATGCCTACACTACTTTTCTCTATATGTACAAAAGATTTGTGAAATTTTGAAACCAATTTTTACTTTCTCTACTGGTAAGTAGTGTATTGTATTCCACCCAAAAATTCGATGTCGAGATTTCACCGGAAATACATTTTTTGAGGCCCCCTAATCCAAAAAAAAGCATTTTTAGAAAAAGGTCCGTGTGTGTGTCAGTCTGTCAGTCTGTCAGTCTGTCAGTCTGTGGACAGCATAACTCAAAAACGAAAAGTCGGTTAAAAACCAAAGTTAGTATTTAAGTTTAGCGTCTTTCAAGGATGTGACACGAAGATTTTGAAGAAAATAACCCCACCCTAAACTACCCTTTACATGGAAAGTTTTTGGAAAATTTTGATTTTCTTGAAAATGGCTCTAACGATTTTGATTAAAATGTCATATGTTTGAGATATTTTGGTGACAAATGAAAAGTATATCTTGAATTTTCTGGCTATAGCCCCTGTAGTCGTATTTACTCTGGACGACTTTTACATAACTGGTAAACCGTTAGAGATAGACCAAATTATAATACACAAAAAATGTAGATCTTGCTAAAATACACAATTTATGTCTCAATAAATTTTCTTGTAGGGTGAACCATTTCGGAGATATACCTTGTTATGTGTGTGAGTTTCGGAAAACGTAGAACTTTCGTGAAATGGATCATCGTTGTTCATTTTTTTATATGTTAAGTGGGCAAAGACAACAGAATCTGAAAGCTTTAAAAGATTTTACTATCCCACAAAGCCTACTGTATTCTAATATTCCCCTTGTACCTACAAGGAAATAAGCAATAAGATATGTTGTACAAATGTTTATCTTAACTAACACGAAGAAGATATAGGAATAAGAATGGTTAGTACAAGAGTAGAGAAAGTCATGTGACTGCAACACATCAGATTTTTTCTTATCTAATGTTGTAGAGCGTCTTTATTATTCTAAAAATGCTTCAATGTTATCTGTTTCATTTAGTTCTAAAACACGACTTTTCATTTTTATAAAGTAACAGTATGTCTTTGAAGTATGATATTAACCTTATGTTTCAATACAAGCCTACTGCTGGTTGGCATAAATAAATAATAATTACCATCTAAAGATTACTTAAACCCGGGACATAAAGTACTTACAATTGTAAGTCGCCCTTGGGGTATTTATCTCTGATGTGGTCCAACCGGGAAAAAGTACGAATCAACTGGGGAATTTAATGTCGTACTGGCAAGTTGGCCATGGTAACTTAATGGTTAAAGGAGCCGCTCGATAAGCGCAAGATCCGTGGTTCAAATCCTGGCTATGGTATTGAATGTTTCAGTCCTGATTCCCTCTCTTAGTTTAAAAGTATTTAAAGCTAAATAGCAATGGAACTTTCCTACTTTATTTATTGTGAAAGAGAAACAATTTAGTATGTTAATCATAAGTGAGAAGTGTGAGAATATTACGTGCATAAAATAAGAAAGATTATAAACTTGAAGATTATGTAGATTCCCTAATGACGGTACGTGGCTGTAATAATTATTGGATGCAAAATATGTTTAATATCAGTTAATATCAGTGTAGAAATTATTACTACTGCGCAGGTGGAACGAAACCACCTCTGCTCTGTATTAAAGCAACCTTCGTCACTCGGCAACAAAATGTGGGATGAGAAAGGCAAGTTCAATCGCTACCTCTCATCTCGTGCCCATGCCTGTTTAAAAGAAGCGATGGTTTGCATAATAAATTTCCGTGTAGTTCAACAATTTAAAACTGCATTAAAATTATATTTATTACAGATCAAAATGAAGCTAGCTGCGGTGTTTCTCTTGGTGTTCATTGTATCAATTATGATACCAAGGAGTATTGCTCAGGCTTCTTTACCGGAGGTAAGCACATTTTGGGGGAACCTAGGTGCGCAAGCACACGTACACAGTCATAAATACGGACGCTTCAAGGCATGCTGAAAACAGCAGAAGACTATTTCTATGAAAGGTCCTGTGTGTGTGTGTGTGTGTGTGTGTGTGTGTGTGTGTGTGTGTGTGTGTGTGTGTGTGTGTGTGTGTGTGTGTGTGTGTGTTTCTGTATGTGTATGCGTGTGCATGCGCGCGCGACCGTGTGTGTATGTGAACAGCATAACTCAAAAAAAACAAACGAAAAATTAGTTACCAAACATGACATATAAGTTCCATATCTTCCAAGGACGCAAGATTTTAAAGAAAGTCCCGCACTCCAAACTACCCTTTACATGGAAAAATATTTTTGAACATTATCATTTTCTTAAAGTGCCTTTTAGTAATATTGATTAGAATAAGCGTATTTAACATATTTTGATGGCAAATAAAATGTTTATCTTGAATTTTCTGGCAGTAGTTTTAACTCTGAACGATTTTAGCACAACCGTAAGAGATTGAGGAAGTTTTACCGCACAAAGATGTACATTTCGTTACATCGCACAAATTATGTAAAAATCATTTCCGACCTCTACCTTGTTACTGGTTTACAAATGCTTTTCCTTTTCTGAAATAAGAAGTAATCGTGTGTTTTTAAATGTCTGGCAGTGCATAAAAATGTAATGTTAAAGCCTTCACATAGCAAGCAGCAGTTGAAAGATCTTATCATTGCTTAAATGGCCCCAAAACTATCAAATTGACTATTTTTAGGTTTGGTTTGGTTTGGTTTGGTTTAAGGGCGCTCAACTTCTAGGTCATCAGCGCCCTTAAGAGATTCATGGCAATAGCCAGATATAAATTTCACTCAAAAAATAAAAATACTAGCAACAAGAAAAATATACAAAGGTAAAAAGCAGTGGCAATAGCCAGATATGAAACAAGGTGATAAATATGTCCAAAAGCAGAAACAGATAATTACAATTTTAAATCCTCAAATTGATATTGCACACCGCTAAAAAATTAAAAACTATCAACCGCTGTTTTGTCGTCCGCTAGGACCTCTGCAAGTCTGGCAGGCAGCTGCAGAGAATTCCGAAGGTGCGCTAGAGAGCAACACTCTAGCAGCACGTGGCGAACCGACAAAAGGTTGTCACACAGCGGACATAGAGGCGCAGGGTCCCTTTTAAATAGGTAACCATGCGAAAAATTGCAGTGCCCTATTCTCAATCGAACCAAGCTAACCTCCTCGCGACGAGATGTGCGACAGGAAGTTACCCAGTTTATCGGAAGTTCTTTCACTTCTCTAAGCTTATTACCGCGGAGAGCTTTTTAGGGTTGTACATATAAATGTTCCCTAAACCTTCAGTCAACGGTTGGTAAACATTTTTTAATTCCGCCATTTTTAAAGTTCTAGCCCAGGCTTTAAATACCATAAGCGCTACATTTAAACACTCCTTTTCTGCTTAAAATTTCGGCAGTATTTTAACAAATTATGGGCTCAAAAAGTGCTGAAAAACAACCAAATTCAGGAGAAAGAAGTGGTTAGCCTATGAATCTGAGGAGAGAGACTACTAGACAAAAGAAGGACGTTGTGGAATATGCAACAGGGCAGTTTTAGGTTACACAGGCAATCTGACTCTGATCATGATGCATGTGTTTAGAAAAATTGGTCATTCTGAGCTTTATATTTTTAATATACTATCTGTGCCATGCGCATTAAATTTTGTGCTACAATTTTTCCAGCATATGCTACAATTATGTGACTTTAATTTCAGTCTTTGGTTTCAAAATTTGAAAATTTGTTTATCTTTAAAAAAATTAAATACATCAAAAAGGTTAAAAAGTAATCATTTTAATGTTCATAAAAGCAAAGAAATTAATTACTTTAAAAGTAATTATTTTTTCTTTCTGCCAGAGATTAGTGGTGTTTGTAGAACAGTTAAAGTTTATAAAATAGTAAAACTGATGTGTTTAGTTTTTGGTGCGTGTGGAGTATTTTAAATATTAAGGTACTTTCGCATTGTGAATAAATTGAATAATTAATTCCCTCAAAACTCTAGAATAGATTGTGCTGCAACTTTGTGAGGTAGTTTATAACATAAGCACCCTTAAATGTGCAAATATTGATTTCATATCTATAAATATACAGGAAACTCAAATGTCACTCCCAGGGTATATTAAGCCTACAGTATTACAGGAAATATAGATTGAAAGTATTTTTTCTAACGCCTATCGCGATTAATATACAAGGTATCTCAAAAAGCACAGACAACGCTTAGTATGTTGTGTGGGAGGGCAAACTGATCGGTTTTCAAATATGAATCTCTGTCCGGAAATGTACGGTTTGGACGCTGTAGCGCATCGAAGTGTGAGATGGGTGTGCGTTCACATTTCGTCAATAAATCCAACATCGAACTGTCTACATTACAAATGAGCTTCGAACTGTGTACCTCTTACGTCATTGCCTATATTGGCGGTGGTGAGCTTCATGCACATGACCCAATACGTGCGATTGTCTTTGAAGATCTTCAATCGCTCCGTGAACTCGAGCCATAAGGTCCTCCGCTGACGTTACAGGAGTACCATAAACCATACTCTTCATACAACTCCACAGAAAATAGTCGAGAGCTGTCAGATCTGGCGACTGTGCTGACTATAGAACTAGTCCACCTCTACCAATCCATTGATTTAAATATGCGATGTTGAGGTGATTCCGTACACTTACATCAAAGTGTGCTGGAGCTCATGCCGGCCATTTCACGTACTGGTACGTGTTGCACTGCTGTTAAAACGTTACTGTACTGGAAACTACACAAGTAACGCAGTAGGATGCGCATCAAAGACTATGGAGGAATGTGGCGCATGTGCAGATATGTTATTATGCTCAGGTTGTTCATCCCAGTACACATATGGCTAAAGGGTGGCACACCTTCCGCATTAAGATACCAAAACGAATTTTCACAACCGTTCGTTCTCTCCATTGTCCAAACCGTGCATTTCCGGACAGGGATTCCTTTTTAAGCCAATCAGTTTGCCATCCCTAACAAAATACTAAGCGTCGTCGGTGTTTTTGGGACAACCAGTATAGTAAATAGAAGACAAAGGTATTTTAAGAACGCTTGTTGAAGACTCCTAAAGCAAGTCAAATGAATGTAACAGAAATTGACCACAAGAAGAATTTAAAAGGACTAATCACCAATTTAAAACCCTTTAAATTATTTTTATTTTACTAAAGTATTTTAAGACCTGTATAGCTTCACTGAAAATGTTTCTGGTTTGAGACTGTTATAAAAAATTTTAATCCGACCATAGATTTGGGAATCAAAAAGTATTACTGTTGCATATGTTTTTCTATACGATAACATGTCATATTATTGTGTGCTGATAGAATGCATTATTTTCAGACAAAGGACAAGCCCGGCAACATGGCTGAAACACTGGACTTGCTGAGACGTAAGCTACTAAATATAGCAAGTGGCCTTCTAATGGATGTAATGTTCGGGAATGTGGAAGGTTTTGGTTAAATAAATCGAAGCACATCCACAGTATTAGGACCTAGAGTGCAGTGAACAGGTCATTTCTATGAAGAACAACTATGATAAAATATCAAAGAATGTGGTTTCATTATTCAATTCTCCATTATTCTCCTTTCCTATACCTGTATAGTAGAGGTGGGCAAAAGTGGATTCGTGAATCCATGTGACTCGTGAACCTTTCGCCGTGTAACTATGCAACACAACGGTACACACTCCCTTCCTTAGCTGATTTCAGGAATCTACAGGTCACCTCCATCGTTTCGCGACCGGTATCAGTGCAGGAATTATGTCTGTGTCAACATCCTCTACCTCATTACTTCATTAAATTTGTAACAAGATATTACATGGTTTTCTTCGAGCCAACATTAAACGACTTTATTGTAGATATTATCCCGCTTACAACGAAAAAACTGCTTTCAGATCCACATTTATATATGTTGTATACATTTATTATTATTATTATTATTATTATTATTATTATTATTATTATTATTATTATTATTATTATTATTATTATTATTATTATTATTATTATTATTATTATTATTATTATTATTATTATTATTATTATTATTATTATTATTATTATTATTATTATTATTATTATTATTATTATTATTATTATTATTATTATTATTATTATTGTTGTTGTTGTTGTTGTTGTTGTTGTTGTTGGCCGCCTCCTTAGCGCAGCTGGCAGCGCGCTTGCCTGTAGCGCGGAGGACCCGGGTTCGATCCCCGGTACCAGCATGGGGATTTTATCCCCTCTGGGAGGTTAACCGCATAACTGGCCGGGAGGGCTCGGGGCGCTGACCACGTCCCACCCTCCAGTACTGCACCTCACCAATGAGACCTGTAGTGGGCAGAGGTGGGGGACGCAGCGGCTGGGCGGTAGGCCTTGGCCCTTCGTGGGCTGTCGCGCGGGGTTTACATTTACATTATTATTATTATTATTATTATTATTATTATTATTATTATTATTATTATTATTATTATTATTATTATTATTATTATTATTATTATTATTATTATTATTATTATTATTATTATTATTATTATTATTATTATTAATCTTTGTTATGATTACAGATTTAGAACGTGCCAAACTTCTAGAAGGTTTACAACATAAAGATAACAAACATACCATGCCACGTAACAACTCTCTTAATCAAATTATAAAATACTTATTTCAAATGTATAAAATCACTTGATACTGTGCCAGAGGATAAACTAATTAGTTATTCCATTCTTGAAGAGTTAAAGGCTGAGTTTCCTTCACATCGATTCCATGACTTCAGGGATCTCGAGAAAGGCATTTCAATGTTTGTTAACTGTTTTACTGTAGATGTACTCAGTGTAAGGGTTAACTTGCAAGGTGGTCTCATAGATCTACAAACGGATCTAGTGACAAAAAATAAGCCCAGAGATTTATTTGACACAGACACATTGAAAGAACTACGAAAAGTGAAATATGCTGCTGAGAGGATTTTCTGCTTCTGTTGCTCCACATGTCTGTGGACAATTTTTTTTTTCTCCGATGAACATAGCAGAATCAAAACTGAGATCTGGCGTTTCAGATTACCATCTCTTGGCACAGTATTACAGATATTACGCCAGAGTTTGAATTTCTTCTCATATGTTCGGATGATAATTAATTTCATACAGTAAATTTTTGACCATCTCTTTCATCTTTGAAACAAACGCGCTGATCATTAACTGTTATCAATTCACCACTGTCAGGAGTTTAAGAAGCGAACAACCAGCAAGAATGTTACACGGGTTGCGTGCTCAGTGGATTCGGGTCAGACACTGTTCTGCCCGCCTCTGCTGTGTAGCGTCAATTAAATGTTCTTGCAATACCACATCTTAAAGTCATGATCAAAGTTTTTCAAATGTATGCATTTATGAACTACCTACCGGGAGAGGAAAACAAGTTCGAACGGGGTGCGCAGTGTTTTAATGTCTTTCAAGGATACGACACCAAGATTTTGAAGAAAATAGCCCCAAACTAAACTACTTTTTACTTGGAAATTTTTTCAAAAATTTTGATTTTCTTGAAAATGGCTCTAACGATTTTGATTAAAATGTCATATGTTTGAGATATTTTTATGACAAATGAAATGTATATTTTGAATTTTCTAGCTATAGCCCCCGTAGTCGTATTTACTCTGGACGATTTTTGCATAACTGGTAAACCGTTAGAGATAGACCAAATCATACTATACAAAAAATGTAGATCTTGCTAAAATACACAATTTATGTCTCAATAAATTTTCTTGTAGGGTGAACCATTTCGGAGATATTCCTTCTTATGTGTGTGAGTTTAGGAAAACTTAGAACTTTCGTGAAATGGATCATCGTTGTTCATTTTTTTATATATTAAGTGTGCAAAGACAACAAAATCTCAAACATTTGACTATCGCACAAAGCATACTGTATTCTAACATTCCCCTTGCACCTACAAGGAAATAAGCAATAAGATAATTTGTACAAATGTTTATCTCAACTAACAAGAAAGAAGATATAGGAATAAGAGTTTGTAAGAATGGTTAGTTCAAGAGTAGAGAAAGTCATGTGAGTGCAACACATCAGATTTTTTTCAATAAGACTCTGCAACAGCTCATACGGCCAATATTTCGCTGACAACAATTGAAAGTGTCTCAGGACAAAATATTAGTAGAATTATTAGTAGAAATTTGTGGCCCCCTCGGTCCCCCGACCCAACCCCTTACGTTTTCTATCACTAATGAATTGTGTTTATTGGAGTCTCAAGAAACCACACGATATAATATTGTAGCAACACTGGCACTGTTTATAGTTCAACTGCCTTGTAGACGGTAATTTTGAACTGCTGGTATTACTTGTTTACATCACACCAAGAAACTCCCCACTCGACAACGCGATTGCGCGTTCAAGGACAAACACATTCTCCTGAGCAAATGACAGCACCGTAGTCTACACTTACTTATGATAGTCCAGTGATATTCAACCTGAGGTACGCGTACCCCCAGGGGTACGCGAAGACTTCTTGGGTGGTACCTAAAATTTAATTTAATCCTTCTTTGTGTAGTATCAAATAGGTTATAAATACCATAACCTAGATAGTTTAGATATGGTTATGTATAATTTAAGTTAAGGATAGCTCTAGGGCTAGGCTTAGGGGTATAGCTGAAATGCAAAATTGTCTTTGGAGGTACGCGGTGAAAAAAATGGTTGAATACCATTGTGATGGTCTACGGTAGTTTTACAACTCTACACCAGTTCATGGTCAAAGGGGAATGAGGGGCAGAGGAGAGACATTCCATGTAGTGTAACCTGAGTTTTGTAAACTTCCGTGCAAACGTTATTCTGCTAGTCACGTTGCCAACTTACCTCCAATATTATTCGCGCTAAGTTTAATCGTGGTTAGTTTCTTGACTACAGTTGTAAAATCATACTTGTCACTAGTTTTAAGTTGGAAGTAATGGTAAAAGTGATGTAAGAACAGATAATCCTCCGCCTAGGAGTGCTGCGAAATCTGCTATGGTATTGTGGTTATAAACAAAGGGTTTCAGAGTGACAGTTCTATGTGTAAAACAGATCTTTATAGGATGATTGAAGCAAACAAACCTAAAGAGGCTCTTAAAGCAGTTTCATTGGTCCACACTATCGCTTGCTTGGCCCATATATGTGTCATCTCAACCCCATTGTAGCCAGGTTTTAATACCCACTGAGCCTAAAAAACTCAGCCAAAGAACTTTTGTTCTGTAGTCTCTTTGGAGCTACACTCAGGCAGTTTTGAAAAATCTTAACTGTGGGTTTAAATTCAAAACCGAGCTTATTAGCAGCTACTCCTTCTAACATATTCTTTCCGGTCAAAAATGCCTAAGATCCAGGCAGCGGCGACCAAACCTCCCCGACCCCCTCCTGACCCTGATACCCAACGCCACCACGTCTTGACAACCCCCAACAAAGAAAACAGGTCACACAATATTAGTTCAAGCAGTGAATCCTCCGCATCATCAGCACATGACACTAGCATTGAGTCAACAACTCAATTAGGAAACAGACTGCCTACACTTGCTAAAACTCAAGAAAAAACACGTACGCAACCACCAGGAATTCCCCCTATTCCACATGGTTATTACACTCTTTACATATCAAACTGCCACCCAGAAGCACAAAGTGTATGGCTGGTTAAATCACTAATGACAAAACACCAACAAAACTCCGACCATCTCTTTAGAGCACTAAAGATTTATACTCCAAGGTACACATTTGCCTTAATATTTAAAACACAGCAGGCTGCAGTAACTTTCCAACAAGGAATTCCACCAAATAATTTTGGAAAATCAGCATATTACACGACAAAATTGCAAGAACCACAGTCACAACAAATTATTGAAGAAAACAGGCCCAAGAAGACTCTGACAGCAGTATTGAAAGGAATTCCATTTGGGATCACTGATGAAATCCTACTGCGAGACATACAAGAAAATTACCCTGATGTAACAAGAATGACACGTATCATAAGCAGAGATAAACCAACACCACTAGTAAGAATTTTCACCAACAGCGTCGCAACAATACAAACAATACTAGCACAAGGCGCCATAATACAGAGACAAATCTTCAGGGCAGAGCCCTCCAGGCACTCTGAACGGCACATACCTTGCAAACAGTGCCAACAATATGGGCACCAACGAGAACAATGCCCTGAAAATCCCACATGCTTCTATTGTGGAGACCAAGCAGATACAAGAAGATGCATGCATGCGAGTAAACATAATGGGCCATTCTGTGCAACATGCAGAAAAACCGGACACTACACAGGGCAAGTCAAGTGCCCAATGTACCCAAGAACTCCTCCCACCACAGCAACTCAAATTTCAGAAACATATATATTCCCCCATAATATTCCAGCAACCCCTGAACCACCTAAAGTAACAACTCAATGGCCAGAAATCAAATTTCCCCAAATTCCGCCCAACAAGAAAGAGATGACATCCAAAGAGACACTAGGAACAGTCAAAAACATCATCACACAAGCAGAAGAGCAAATCAAGACATTGCAGAATCAAATTTCCACGATCCAAACTACAATAACGACATTCATACAAGAAATAGCACAAAATCTAACACAACAGATACTGTCCACATTGATACCTCCACTATACGATGCCACACCTCCACACCAACGTAATAGACTGTTGCATAATATCACCCAAACTGCCCAAAAAACCTTAAAAATGGCAGTAAACACCACAAAAGTTGGCAATCAGTTAGCCATCTTCATGCACAGCATACGACAACAAACATAAAAGCAACCAACAAAGAAACAAAAAAGCAAAATAAGAAGAAAAAACTAAATAATGGCAACTACAACGGTAACAACCCACACTCGACACAACATCAAACTGCTACACATCAACATTAACGGAATTAGCATTAAAAGACAGCAACTCTACAACCTAATATCTGAACATGAAGCAGACATCATCACAGTAAATGAGACAAAATTAAATAAAAACAGAAACTTCAATTTTCAACCTCTACAAATATTTCGCAAAGACAGAACACAAGGAAACGGAGGAGGAGTAATGATAATGGTCAAAAAAGAACTTAATCCTAAAGAAATAGACACGCCTCCAGTATTTCAACAACAAGAACTCCTATTGGTCGAGATTCAAATCCAACGACAGAAACTCCACATAGCAACGCTATACGTCCCGCCACAATCAACGTTCCCAACGGACATTTTCAAATTCCTCAACGACAATTTCCCTCGCCTCATTATTGCAGCAGACCTAAACGCCAACAATACAGAGCTGTTAGATGAATTTACAAATACAAATGGTCGACAACTTAAGAAACTGCTAGACAACACAAATTTAAAACTAGTTCTAGTACCAGGACCTACTAGACTAGGAACAGGTAATCAACAGCCAAGCTCCCCTGATAAGATACTAACTTCAAAACTCACATACCCACAAATAGAAGACATAATAACCGACGCTCCACCAGATACAGATCATATACCAATAATAGTAACAATTAGAACAAATCCATGGAACACCGAAAGCAATAGAACAATCACAGTAAATGACTTTGCAAACGCCGACTGGGAAAAATACAAAAATACAGCAGAACAACTTTCAAATAACCTTATTCCACAACCACCTACAACTTGGCACGAGATAGAACAATATGCAACCTCCATAACAGACATCGTCACTCAAGCCCGCATCGCAGCAATTCCGCTTAAAACCATCAAAATAAACCCCTACAGTAGACCTCTTCCACCGAATATAATATCATTAATTAAGAAGAAAAGAAAAGCACACCGACAGTATATCAAAACACACCACCCGCAAGATAAACGTATACTCAACAAGTTACAAGAAGACGTCAAAAAAGCAATAGAAGAACATAACTACGACAAATGGAACAACATGTTAGACAAAATCACACAAAATCACACAAGAGACCCAGCAAAATTCTGGAGACTTATCAAAAGTACAAAAAATAAAGTATCCCCAAACTACCCCATCAAATACAACGGACAAACAATCCACGACACCAAAGAGAAACTTGAGATTTTTCGACACCATTATGACAACGTATTTCAAACACCTCAAGACCCGAAATTTGAAAAAACACATTACCAACGAATAAATAAACATGTACAACAACAGCAAGAACTATATACTCCACAATTCCCCACTACAGATTTAGACCCCACAAATGATGCAGAAAAACCAATTAGTGAACAGGACATAATAAATGCAATACCCAAGAACAAAAACACCGCCCCAGGACCAGACAATGTAACATATATGATGCTCCGCAAACTCCCATCTGCTACAATAGAACATCTTGCTAACATCTACAACATGATCATAAAACATGGATACCACCCCATTGAATGGAAAAAAGCAAATCTTCTACTACTTGAAAAACCTGGAAAAGATAAAACAGATGCCAAAAATTACAGACCTATATCATTAACCTCAACTTTCTCCAAAATTCTCGAAAAAATTATAGTAAACCGCATAACACAAATATGTAACACCAACAATCTGATACCATCAACACAAGCCGGTTATAGGAGTGACATTACGATTCAAGATCAACTTGTAAGAGTGATGTCACAACTACAGGATGCCTATAACCGAGGATTCACTACCGTCGCCACTTTCCTAGATATCCAGTCGGCGTTTGACAGATGCTGGATAAACGGTTTACTGTACAAATTAACGACAATGAACATACCACAACGGTTAACAAGATGGATAGCAAGTTTTCTGACAGACCGAACAGCTAGAATAAAAATAAAAGGAGAAATATCAAACCCAATCTATATGAAAGCTGGAACACCACAAGGAAGTGTCATATCAGGACTATTGTATATCCTATACACCTCCGATACCCCACAGCCAATATACCCTACAATTCAACTTGCCCAATATGCTGACGACACAGCTTACTGGAGCACTCACACACAGATATTAGCGGCAAAAAACAGACTCCAACAACAACTAAGAGTATTCCTAAAGTGGACGAGAAAATGGAGAATAACAATCAACGTACAGAAAACCCAAGCAATAACCTTTCGGAAAAAAATAAAAGAGAAACACAAAAACGTAACTATAAAATTCAACAATGAAGACATAATGTGCCAAAAAAGCATTAAATATCTAGGCATCAAAATTCATCGCTCCCTCACAATAACACCACACTACCATGAAGTTTTAAAAAAAACCAGACCCATACTTGGAACAATAACATATCTCGCCAAACTCAATAAAAGAGGCCTCTCTCCAAAAATACTTCGTCACCTCTACATCGCCCTCATTCGTCCAAACTTAACATACGCCGCAGTAGCCACCATGCCTCTTATCACACCTGATACAATGAAGAAAATACAATCTTTTGAAAGGAAATGTCTACGCATCGCATACAAACTTCTACCCAATTTTAAAAACAGCAACATCTACAATTATACAGGAACCATGCCTATTGATCAACATATAGCCAAACTCATGCTCAAATACATAGATAACGCCCATACCAGACCATACAGACGACGATTGATCAATACAGCCCAAAAAATGAAAACCATACGACCAAATCAAAACGAAAAAAATCCGCCATTACTCACTCTTATCCACATCTACGACAAACAACAAGAAGACCAACAACAACAACTACAAGACCTCCTACAATATCTATCAAACATATAAAAAATAAACATAAAAAAAAAAACATTAATATATCAAACAAATGACATTAAACAATAAATAAAAACTAACAAGAGCCTGAAGCAGCAACAAAAAGAAAAAGAACTAAGCAAACAGCAAAATCAGCCTTCTTAGGTAGCGACGGCAGCAAGATGTGTGACCTGGGAAAAAAGAAACAAGCATCAAATAAATGAGAAAATGTACCACCCAAACTGATGGATCTCTGCCCCACCAAAAAAGAAAAAATAAAGCTAGGCTGAAGAGGGCACATTTCCCTAAGCAGCCCGGACGTGCTTGCACGCCCAAACTCCATAATTAATTAATTAATCATAGAACTTACTTAGAGAAATGTAACAGGTGACTTACTTACAGGAATTGTGCGATATAACGCTAAAGGATAAATCACTTAAGCCGAAACAGACTGGCAGGGTTTTTGAAAGATATAAATAAGGCAAAAAATGATCAGTGGGAAAAAGACGGAGTAGTTGAAAACATCGCTTTAAGTTGTGTAAGCTAAATATACTGCATGCACTGAATATAGCATTTAAATTGTCCTATTTTGAGTGAGTTCTTTGGTTTAATCTAGAGTGAATGCACATTCCAAGGTCGGCAACATTATCGTAAACGCGATCAGAAGCACACTCCTGCTTGAGATGTCACTGTTTAGCTGCATTCTTTCCAGGGACCATGAGCTGGAGAACAAACTGTAGTAGAAACCGATAACGTTGAAGGCGGAGACACTTTTTTGGTTATCACTTAGAGTGCTCGCAAGTTCATCCCGTTGGTACTTTCTGTATATGTTTTACATAACGTTGCTAATAATACATTTTCAGGCCGTGCGTTGCTCCCATAAATGCCCATTCTGGAAGAACTTCACCTTCCCATTCTACCTCCAGACTCCGATCCAGTCGGTCGGCGCCAAAAACTCCCCCTTTTCCTTTCTCTAATAAATTGCTTATAAATATGCAGATAAGGTCTGTCGTGAAGAAAGGCGCCGCCTTTCGCCGAGGACGACTACTGCTTCGTATAGTGAAATGAATCGGAATATCTGTCTACAGAGAAAATGATAATTGCATGCAATGTCAAAATCTGCACCATTAGTCGTACTCAAGGCCACGAACAGTAAAATCCTTTAGTACACCATCTAAACGTTGCAACACACAGAAATCTGACATGTCTTCTCTACAAAAAAAAAGTCCTGGTTAATCAAGATAAACTTTTAAAGAAATCGTTCGCTTATATTTCGAGCTGCACTCGCCTTGTTAGGCCTCGAGGAACCAATTGAGAAACTACTTGATTGAAAATAGCGGCCCCTTGTTGCGAAGACCACATATATAGCATACTTTGTTTGAGACAGTGGAAGGGGGAGATAGGGACAGTGCGTGGCCGGCGTGTGTATAGAAACCAAAACAACCCAGGCAGAGTTGCAAGGTTTATGCTCTCATTTAGGCACGGGACGTGGCGCACAACAGAGATTGCACAGAACACTCTTAATCCTGTATAAATATCTGGCGGCCGTGGGAAACAAGTAATGCACCTGCTAACTATAAACAAATTCCTCGCCTATAGGACGTGGCAAACCAGTACATAAGCAGACAGCACACATTATTCAAAATATGTACAATTACTTTAAAGGAGGGGACGAAAAGTGTGACTCGCCGATTGCACACTATGGCTGCAAATGGCGTTCCCATAAGTACAGTAATAAGAACCATTAAACTAGAACTATACAACACCAACGAAGACGAAATGCGATGAAGACAAAACCGTTCATGAATTTTACAAGATTGATGGAGAATCAACGTCGTCTTCGGAGGATGAGGAAGAAGAAAAGAAATAATGAGATACTAAGAATGAGTAAATGCCAATGTACATATCTATGTCAATGTAAATGTTTCATTTTTCTGCTGGTATTTCCTTCTTTCATTCTTTTTGTGGAGGTCGTATGTAGTACCAGCTGTGTTGATAAATACTGGGTATCCCCCCCCCCCCAAAAAAAACACCGACCACCCTTAGTATGTTGTGCGGGATGGCAAACTGATTAATTTTCAGATAGGAACCCCTGTCCGAAAATGTATGGTTTGGACGCTGGAGAGGCCACGCCGTAGCCGAGTGGTTAGACCATTCGCTTCTCACTAAAGCGACCCGAGTTCGATCCCAGGCAACCACATGTGGGATTTTTGGTGGACGAAGCGGCGCTGAGGAGGGTTTTCTCCAGGTTCTCCGGTTTCCCCTGCCATCTCATTCCACCGCTGCTCCGTCTTCATTCCATATATCATCGGTGTCACCGCCTGCGGTGGTAAAAGCGGGCGTTAAACACTACCAAAAAAAGGACGCTGGAGAGCGTCGAAGTTTGACAACGAACGGTTTAACAATTTAACATTCATTTTGGTACCTTAATACGAAAGGTATGCAACCCTTTAACCATCTGTGTACTGGGATGAACGGCCTGAGCATAATAACATTCCTGCGTATGCGCTAAATTCCTCCACAGGGTCCTTGGTGCGTATCCTAGTGCGTTACTTGTGTAGTTTCCAGTACAGTAACGTTTTTAACAGCAGTGAGACACGTACCAGTACACAGCTGCTGAAATGGCCGACATGAGTTCCAGCACACCTTGATGTAAATGTGCGGAATCACCTCAACGCCACATATTCAAATCGATCGACTGGTAAAAGTGGTCCCTTGGCCACCACAGCCGTCAGATCTGACACCTCTCGACTATTTTCTGTGAAGTTGTATGAAGAGTATGGTGTATGGTACTCCTGTAACGTCAGCGGAGGACCTTATAGCTCGAGTCCACGGAGCGATTGAAAATCTTCAAAGCACGTATTGGGTCATGTGCATGAGGCTCACCGCCGCCGATATAGGCTCTGGATTGACGCAGAAGGTACACAGTTGGAAGCCCATTTGTAATATAGACAGTTCGATGTTGGGTTTATTGACGAAAAACGAACGTACACCCATCTCACACTTCGATGCACTACAGTGCCCAAATCGTGCACTTCCGGACAAGGATTCCTGTTTGAAAACCAATCAGTTTGCCGTCCCATACAACATACTAAGGGTTGTCGGTGTTTCTTGGGACATCCTGTATATATAATTAATAAAGCAATAAAAGTAATATAAGTAAATTTATGGTCATGTGCTCTAGTTTTCTTATATTCAATGTATTTACTGTATTATAATGTATTTATTGATAGGGTTTACATTGGAAAGACCAAATGCCATTGAGAAACCAGAATAAAGGAACCTTTACAATTATTAAATATAAACAGATGATAAATGAGTTGTGACATTTTTGGTCATGTAATCATGAAATAAATCCAGAGGCTAAATTATTAAAGCATTTTAATGGACCCATAGATTTAGCGACACAGGAGAAAATATTAATTTTAAAGAGTAAAGATTGCATAATTAATTTTGAAATACCACCAATTGATTTCGTTTTACTTCCAGCAGATGGCAGTATGGTAGCAAACAATCCATCACCTAGCAGAGGTAGCCGTAATATAAACAGAGTAAACAAAGCTGAGGACACAATTGAATTAATCCTGAAATATGTCCTAAGATCTTTATGATTAAATAAAAAGATCGTTAAGAGTATTTATTATAATTGTAATACAAATTTCCATTGTTTCAATTTGTCTTTAATTGAAGGAATCTGTCTCCTGGTAGAACACTATCAGTCACGTAGGGCCTAGTAGGCCCTCGTTATATTTTTGTGCTCATATACTTGCATTTATTTTTTTAAATTATATTTTCCCTTCATTCCCATGTTTAGCTTCATTTAGCTTAAATATACATGGATTTTATTACCATTATCTTACAAGATAGATCAAATATAAACAAAACACAGTATGACTACACTATACATTATAATTTATACTGCACTACATACGATCATAAATTGCGATGTTCAGGTATATAACTTGTAATTTACAGTGTACTGTCGACGATGATGACAATCAATCAATTAATAATAATAATAATAATAATAATAATAATAATAATAATAATAATAATAATAATAATAATAATAATAATAATAATAATAATAATAATAATAATAATAATAATAATAATAATAATAATAATAATAATAATAATAATAATAATAATGATGATGATGATGATGATGATGTCATCATGAAAATGTTTCTTTTAGGCCATGTGGCCCACAACGATAAAATAGTGAAGATGGTCTTGGTCTTTCCATCGCAGTTTTGGTCTTCCTTGGTCTCTGTGACCATTTGGGGCGTACTGCAATGCCAATTTTGGGAGTCTAGTTCTTTCCACTCCCATCAAGTGATTATTCCATTCTCGTTGGTAGTTTTCTCTCTCCTCAGTCAAACTTGGTACTCCAAGGTTTTCCCTCATGTTTGTATTTCTCTGGTGGTCCAATCTAGTAACTCCTAACAGTGCTCGCAAGATATGCATTTCAAGTTTATGTGAAGTTCCGTTATTTAAAATCCAAATTTCACTTCTAGTCTGAGAGCAGCTTTTAATGTGATATTATATAGTTTCAGTTTTGTATCAGTCCTCATCTGTTTGCCAAACTGTCTCCTTATTACCCCACTCAATTTATTATATATTTTTAATTTTGTATCAGTATCACTCTGGTGATTTCCAAATACGCTTCCTAGGTATGAGAAATCAGGTGGTGGTGGCGGTAGCGTGGCAGTGGTGGTGATGATATTTTTACAAACTTTATTCCATTACGTAGTATGTAATACTATATGCTTGAGTACACATTTACATACTGTTGAAAATTTGCATTAATATATGCATTTACAGATTATCAAAATTTATAAAAGTTATGAACCTACTAAAACTTTTAGTATGTATTTGTATAAGCTCTTTTTTGTTGAGTGTCCAACTTCCACCTGCCATTGTTATTTCTTTCTTGAGGTCTTTTTTTCCTTGTCTAACTAGCTTTCCTATGACCTGATAATAATGCTGTTATATTCAGTGTTAATTTCACTTTATTTTTTGTTTTATCACTAATGGTGGGAAAGGACTTTGTAGTTTCCCCTTTGGATGTATGTTGCCATTCTTCTTGCCATTTTTCGAAACTTGAAAGATTTTAGTCAACAAATTACTTTACTTTTCAGAATTTTGTTGTAGCTTATTTCGAATCAATTGTTGCTTGCAGCATCTTTTGCAAGTTGATCCGCTGTTTTGTGTCCATGATGTCCTACATGTTCCTTTATCCATCTTAGGTTGATCTTCCAGTTGTTTTCTTTTAGCTTCTTGAGTCGATTTTGTATGGTGTGTATTATGGCTTTATGGATTTTAGGGTTATTTACGTAGTCCAGTGTTATTTGGCTGTTGGTGTATATTGCTGATGTCCTCTTGTCCTGTTCTACGTCTTTTAGTTCGTTGATGTTTTCTATGGCTTTGATGATGGCTAATCGCTCCACTTGATTGAGCATTTATTGTCCAATTTGTATTTTAATTGATGGGCAAGTTCACTATCAATGATTATAGCAAATCCTGATCTAACCCCCATTTTGCTCTTGCTACCATCTGTATATACTTCCAACATGGGATTTGAGTTTTCTTCTCTGCCATTGCTGGTTCTTGTGGTTTCGGCAGGGTGTAGCCAATTCTTCTATTCTATATCATGATCTACAGCCCAATCAGCATGCTGTTTTCCTTTCATAATCCTATACAGTTGCACTATTTCTTCTACTTTTAGATTAATTGGGAGCATTCCCATTAGAGAGCTTCCACAGATGTAGTGCAGAAAACCTTCGCCATTTTAAAGTTTACAGGTCTCTGGACTCTTATTAATTTTTGTCTGTTATGCTGCTTCTTGAGTGCTTCGATCCATATGGGTGTACCATACTGGATCAATGATAAAATAGCTCCCTTATAGATGGTCTTGAGAGCATGAACTTCGGGAAGGGGGAGCAAGGGGGGGGGGGGGGGGCACGGTTGGTGAACTTAGTGTGCAATCAATTACTGACTATTAAACTATTATTTTAATTTTAATGTAAAGAACAGTTTTTATTTAGCGCAAATTAATACTGTTATCTGCAACAAATATTATACATTTTGACAACAAAATAATGAATTAATATTATATGATTGCAAACTTCCAACATGTGGCCCCCCCCCCTTGGAAAAAGACTGCCGACGCTCATGCTTTAGAGCGTAAATGTGTTAATCCCAAGTTTAACTTAGTGGATTTAGATAATGAGTGAATTAATTTTTTGCAGTTTTCTTCTACATAGCTTATGTATTCGGAGAAGTTAAATTTGTGATCTATTACTAGCCCAAGGTATTTCATCCTGACTACCTGTTTCAGCAATTTATTATTTAAGCAGGCTTTTCTGTCTCACCATTCCCTTCTTTTCCTTCTTGATATGAGCATGACCTGGGATAATGATGTAGATGATGGTG
>CM060961.1:19892685-20147685 GCA_030765045.1 Tenodera sinensis | reverse complement strand
TTCTATGATTTATTTATTCCCTAATTAATCCTTTATTACTTATTTTTGCTTTTAAATATGTGAAAGTAGTAACTTTTTCAAATTTATAATTTCCTGTTTTAATGTTTTGCGTTGTGTTGTCAACTTGATTTACTTCCATCTCATATACTCTGTTTTATCCTCATTTATCTCTAAGCCGGCCGACTTCCCAGTTAACAAACTATTCTTGCAAAAGGTTATTCTGCTACCTGCTTCATATTAATCGAGATAAACATTTGCAGAAATATTTCATTGCATATTTGGTGTAGTATAAGGGGAATGCACAAGCCCCAAGGAGTAGTAAAATCTTTTAAAATCAGGTCGCAATATGATGGCCTTGGAAATTTCGTTCTCTTTGCATGCCCACGGAAAATGTAGCAAAAAGAATAGAGACTTAACACTTGAAAGAAATTTCAACTCAAACCAATAACAAAAAACATCTCTGAATTGGTTGATATCACAAAAAAGTGATAGATTTACATGATGTGCAATAAGTTTTTGCCACTATGTTACAGTTTACAAGTTACGGTAATTGTGTTTAGAATGAAGAGTATTTCGATGGCTATTCACATAAACTTTAAACTATACAGTTTATTTTTCATGTAAATATCTTAAATATGCGATATTTTAATCAAAATTTTAGGGTATATTTTTGAGAAAATAAAAGACATTGAAAGTTTTTCCAGTAAAGAGTAGTTTAGGGTGAGGAAATTTCTTGGAAATCTTGTTCTAAGTAACAAGTTTCATATTTAACTAAGTTTTTGTTCTTGAGTTATGTTGTCTGCACACATACAAAGACATACGTAGAAACTTTTTCTAAAATATCATGTGTTGCACTCACATGACTTTCTCTTCTCTTTTACTAACTATACTTATACACTCGTGTTCCTCTTCTTCATATAAGTCGAGATAAACATTTGTAGAAATTATCTTCTTAGTAATTTTCTCGTAGGTGCAAGGGGAATGGAGTCAAATCTTTTAAAGCTGGTTGCTAAATGAAGGTTTTGAAATTCGATTCTCTTTATACGGCCAAGAGATAAAAAGGTGAATAACGACCTTCTATTTCAGAAAAGTAGAAGTATTGCAAAACTCACACAAATAACAACCCGGAATACCTGTGAAATGGTTCACTCCAAAAGAAAAAAAATGCATTTGGACGTGTGTTTAACGATATCTAAATTTGTGTATAGTAAGATTTGGTCTGTCTCTTGCGGTTTACCAGTTATGCAAAACTCAAGAGTAAACGGAATTACATAGGCTATAGTCATAAAATTCAAAATATATATTTCGTTTGCCATAAAAATATCTCAAACATGTGGCATTTTAATCAAAATCGTTAGAGCCATTTTTGAGTAGATCAAAACTTCCGAAAAATGTAGTTTAGGTTGGGGGAATTTTCTTCAACATGTTCGTGTCACATCCTTGAAGGATCTTATACATAAATACCAACTTTGGTTTTTAACCGACTTCTCATTTTTGAGTTAAGCTATCCATAGGCAGACACACACGAACACACACACACACACACACACACACACACACACACACACACACACACACACACACACACACACACACACACACACACACACACACAAGATACACGCTCGCACGCGGAAGTTTTTCTAAAAGTGCTTTTGTTTTGGATTCAGGAAGCCTCAAAACATGTTTCGGGTGAAATCTCAACATCGAATTTTTGGGGAGAATACAATGTTTCCCCTGCTTACTATACGTAGTAGAGAAAGTAAAAATGCGTTTTGGGGGAGGGGTTCACTAAGTCTCAAAACGTGCATTTCCGGTGAAATGTCTGTATCCAATTTGGGGTGGAATACAATACTTCCTCTACTTCCCGTAGATAAGCTTAGAGAAAGTACAAATTGTTGTCTGAGTTTGTTTATTTGAACATTGGAATAAGTTGTCACTTTCGTTTAAGAAATGCTGTTTCATATTGACACACTTGGTGTAAACGGGTTTTGCTACCTTGTGTATTTAAATGTAAGGAAGGTAATATTTCCATACAGGCGCCCGCCACTCCATAACGGTTCATCACTCCTGCAATTACGTACCATGCTTGGGTATTTTCTGAACTGCTTCTTACCCAGCCCTGCCTGTTTATCCTTGATTCTGCAGCAACGACGCATTTCATTACGCTTCTTTGGAACCCGCTCCTGCTCCTGTTGTTGTTGTTGATTCAGAATATCGAATCAAGGGTAAAATGTGGGTGACCTTCCGGAGGAACATTTAACTAATGCAAGCCAAAGAAACCGTTGTCTGCTCCCAGTGGCCTTCCTTATTCACCCACTGACTCATATTATTATGTTCTATTTAAAACATCAATATAACGTCAATATAACATCAATATAACGTCAAAAGCTGGTGTCTCGAAGGTCATGGATTCGTTTCTTATCATGCGTTCACCGTTAATTTTCTCTCCTTTTTAATTCTATACAAAAAAGAGCAGTGACACTACTATCATTTCCTTGATTCGGCTAATACCAGAAATCATGAATAGGGTACGACAATAGTTTCTTCGCCGCTATCAAATCTACCGAGAAAATTCAGGTGACATTCGACAACATTTCCTATAAAACTAACGTGAAGACTTAAGCCAGTATCCCACTGTCCAACTTTTTGACCAAAATTTTTGTATCCAATGGAATTGTACACAAAAGAAACAGTGTCTGTCACACTATGATTCATTTTGGTCCAAAACAAATGACAGTTCACATAGCAAACATGAGAAATAAACATGGCGGACCCAAATATTAATTTAGCGATTGCTATATTAAGTATAGGTTTGTAATATATTTCCACGAGTCTGTATCAGTAGGCAGAAAAGATGTATTAGAAGTAAAAGACGTTGGTGGACACGAACATGAGAATTTATTTAAATCCAGGAATACAATTTTCATTGAATAATCAGTATAAGCCCTCAGTTGAACAGCATAACAATGAAGTGAAAAAGAACAAAGTTTTACTTTCTCATTTTGCACGGACTGTATGTTTTGTAAGAAAACAGGCACTTACTTTTCATAGTCACAATGAGAATGAACTATCTTCAAACAGAGGCACGTATATTGAATATTTAAAAGAATTACGTAGCGTATGTAAGAGCACTTAGAAAAATCCACTCTTTTTCGTGCAACTTCACCTGATACTCTGAATGACTTGAATTCAAGTGTGAGTGACGTCATGACACATAGAGTTATGAAAGAAATTTCTGATGCTTTCTTTGTTTCATTAATATTAGATGAAATCCTGACATTAAAAGTGAAGAACAACTCTGTACCGTTCGTTACATAAATGTTGGAAATATTGAAGAGAGGTTTATTTGATTTACAGATGTAAGTTCTGAGAGAAAAACAGATTCTCTTTTGAATCAAACTCTCAATATGTTTCTTTCAGACAAAGATAAAAGATGAAAACTTCGAAGAGCAATTGTGTTTAAGTTGGGTTATGTTTTAACGAATTTTACAATGTTCGTTGGGTTACCTACATACCCGAGTATGCTAGTCAGGCTACGCCACTGCTCCTGACTGGATCTCTACACTTAAGTCACTGGAACAGTTCTTTAATACACAATTGTTGCTTTTACAATCAGATTGAGGTTTGTCCAGATGATTGTTTTCTACACAGTTGTCCACACTACTTCTTTCCAGCACTTTTATCGCTTTGACTCAATGACAATTTGGGGAGGGGGACTTAGTACCTCGACCGAGAGGCGATCTTTTGTGCCTGTGCCCCTCCGGGAGGATGGATGAGACGAATGCATCCCAAGGGCGGCCGGAACGTTGCCACGACAGAACAGAGGGCAGGGTCCTTACATTTGTCCAGTTAGAAGCCCCCCGGCGGAGGCTGGTTTAGGTCCCGTCTTCCCTCGGGCTTGTATCATCCGGAAACCAGTGCCTCGTCTTCCAATCCGGGGACGAGATTTCCAGAGTGCATTTGTTCTCCCTGCCGTGCTGCTGTCGCGATACTCGCCGACGCTGAAGACCCTGAAAGAAACCTAAGGGGATGAAGCGGTTAATGTAATGAAACGGAAGGACAGGAAATTCTGAGGATATGGAAATACTTCCCAGCATTCGCGTGGCGACGCGAAAATACCCATGGGTTCAGTAAGGTCGGACACGGCAGGGAAACCTCCGAAAAAAACATTAGTTAGGAAGGTCGGCCACGGGGATCGAACCCGCGACATCCCCAATGCACGCCAGACGCTACCACCTGTTGCCATTCCGCTCGGACCCTTATCGCCTTAGTTTCCTAGTGTTATTTCTGAGTCAATTTTACATTTCTAATGCATTATGCACTTTTTTGCGTTTTGCGCGTTAATTTATTATATATAACTTTTTCTAATTTTTGTCTATATTGCCTTTCTCTACCACATGGTTTATCAATTAAGGTTTACCACTATTCACTTCATTACTACACTTTCTCACTATCTCCTTCCCTTTTCTGTTTCAACACAACTTCTTACGCCACTGGCTTTGTGTTGCCTGACTTCTTTACGCTCTTCGGATTCCTACATATATTAACCCTGCAATGTGAGTTGCCATTTGGCAACAAACTGCATAATCAAAGTTTCAGAGTTATGCAGCAATGCTTTTTTGTTGTTATTTTCGTGTTATATTGACATTTAACAATAAAATAAAGGCGTTGGTACCTATTTATATCATGAAGGTATTTATTTTAGTATTATTGTAATTTCTTTTATTTATTTTTATTTTTCAAAAATCAAAATCCATCCAATTGTCTAATGTAACCCCATCATGACCTACACTATTATCTCACTGATGGTGTTACATGGGTCCTCCCCATCCTTTACTAAAGTGACATTTGGTAGCGGCGGTGGTGGTGGCGGTGACGGTGGCGGCGGTGGTGGTGGCGGTGACGGTGGTGGTGATGGTGGTGGCGGTGGTGGCGGCGGTGGTTGTTGTGGCGGCGGTGGCGGTGGTAGTGGTGGTGGTGGTGACGGTGGTGGTAGTGGTAGTGGCGGTGGTGGTGGTGATGGTGGTGGTGGCTGTGGCGGTGGTGGCGGTGGCGGTGGTGGTAGTGGTGGCAGTGGCGGTATCGGCGGTGGTGGTGGTGGCGGCGGTGGTGGTGGTGGTGCTGGTGGTGGTGGCGGTGACGATGGTGGCGGTGATGGTGGCGGTGGTGGTAGCGGTTGTGGTGACGGTGGCGGCGGTGGTGGTGGCGGCGGGGGTGGTGGCGGCGGGGGTATTGACGGTGGTGGTGGTGGCGGTGGTAGTGGCGATGGTGATGGTGGTGGCGGTGGTAGTGGTGGTGGCGGCGGTGATATTGACGGTGGTGGTGGCGGTGGTAGTGGTGGTAGTGGTGATGGTGGTGGTGGCGGTGGTGGTGGTAGTGGTGGTGGCGGCGGTGGTATTGACGGTGGTGGTGGTGGCGGTGGTAGTGGTGGTGGCGGCGGTGGTATTGACGGTGGTGGTGGTGGCGGTGGTGGTAGTGGTGGTGGCGGCGGTGGTATTGACGGTGGTGGTGGTGGCGGTGGTAGTGGTGGCGGTGGTGGTATTGACGGTGGTGGTGGCGGTGGTGGTGGTGGTAGTGGTGGTGGCGGCGGTGGTATTGACGGTGGTGGTGGCGGTGGTAGTGGTGATGGTGGTGGTGGCGGTGGTAGTGGTGGTGATGGTGGTGGTGGTAGTGGTGGTGGCGGCGGTGGTATTGACGGTGGTGGTGGTAGTGGTGATGGTGGTGGTGGTGGCGGTGGTAGTGGTGATGGTGATGGTGGTGGTGGCGGCGGTGGTGGTAGTGGTGATGGTGGTGGTGGTGGTGGTGGTAGTGGTGGTGGCGGCGGCGGTATTGACGGTGGTGGTGGCGGTGGTAGTGGTGATGGTGGTGGTGGCGGCGGTGGCGGCGGTGGTAGTGGTGATGGTGGTGGTGGTGGTGGTGGCGGTGGTGGTAGTGGTGGTGGCGGCGGTGGTATTGACGGTGGTGGTGGTGGCGGTGGTAGTGGCGATGGTGGCGGTGGTGGTGGTGGTAGTGGTGGTGGCGGCGGTGGTAGTGGTGATGGTGATGGTGGTGGCGGTGGTGGTGGTAGTGGTGGTGGTGGTGGTAGTGGCGGTGGTGGTGGTAGTGGTGATGGTAGTGGTGGTGGTAGTGGCGGTGGTGGTAGTGGTGGCGGTGATGGTGATGGTGGTGGCGGTGGTGGTGGTAGTGGTGATGGTGATGGTGGTAGTGGCGGTGGTGGTGACGGTGGTGGTGGCGGCGGTGGCGGTGGTGGTGACGGTGGTGGTGGTGGCGGCGGTGGCGGTGATGGTGGTGGTGGTGACGGTGGTGGTGGTGGCGGCGGTGGCGGTGGTGGTGGCGGTGGTGGTGACAGTGGTAGTGGTGGCGGCGGTGGCGGTGGTGGTGACGGTGGTGGTGGTGGTGGTGGCGGCGGTGGCGGTGGTGGTGGCGGTGGTGGTGACGGTGGTGGTGGTGGCGGCGGTGGCGGTGGTGGTGGCGGTGGTGGTGACGGTGGTGGTGGCGGCGGTGGCGGTGGTGGTGGTGACGGTGGTGGTGGCGGCGGTGGCGGTGATGGTGGTGGTGACGGTGGTAGTGGTGGTGGCGGCGGTGGCGGTGGTGGTGGTGACGGTGGTAGTGGTGGCGGCGGTGGCGGTGATGGTGGTGGTGGTGACGGTGGTGGTGGCGGTGGTGGTGGCGGTGGTGGTGACGGTGGTGATGGTGGTGGTGGTGGCGGTGGTGATGGTGGTGGTGATGGTGGTGGTGGTGGCGGTGGTGGTGGCGGTGGTGATGGTGGTGGTGGTGGCGGTGGTAGTGGTGATGGTGGTGGCGGCGGTGGCGGTGGTGGTGGTGACGGTGGTAGTGGTGGCGGCGGTGGCGGTGATGGTGGTGGTGGTGGTGACGGTGGTGGTGGTGGCGGCGGTGGCGGTGATGGTGGTGGTGGTGACGGTGGTGGTGGTGGCGGCGGTGGCGGTGATGGTGGTGGTGGTGACGGTGGTGGTGGTGGCGGCGGTGGCGGTGGTGGCGGTGGCGGTGACGGTGGTGGTGGTGGCGGCGGTGGTGGTGGTGGTGACGGTGGTAGTGGTGGCGGCGGTGGCGGTGATGGTGGTGGTGGTGGTGACGGTGGTGGTGGTGGCGGCGGTGGCGGTGGTGGTGGTGACGGTGGTGGTGGTGGCGGCGGTGGCGGTGGTGGTGGTGACGGTGGTAGTGGTGGCGGCGGTGGCGGTGATGGTGGTGGTGGTGGTGACGGTGGTGGTGGTGGCGGCGGTGGCGGTGATGGTGGTGGTGGTGACGGTGGTGGTGGTGGCGGCGGTGGCGGTGATGGTGGTGGTGGTGGTGACGGTGGTGGTGGTGGCGGCGGTGGCGGTGATGGTGGTGGTGACGGTGGTGGTGGTGGCGGCGGTGATGGTGGTGGTGGTGACGGTGGTAGTGGTGGCGGCGGTGGCGGTGATGGTGGTGGTGGTGGTGACGGTGGTGGTGGCGGCGGTGGCGGTGGTGGTGGCGGTGGTGGTGACGGTGGTGGTGGTGGCGGCGGTGGCGGTGGTGGTGGCGGTGGTGGTGACGGTGGTGGTGGCGGCGGTGGCGGTGGTGGTGGTGACGGTGGTGGTGGTGGCGGCGGTGGCGGTGGTGGTGGTGGTGACGGTGGTGGTGGTGGCGGCGGTGGCGGTGGTGGTGGTGACGGTGGTAGTGGTGGCGGCGGTGGCGGTGATGGTGGTGGTGGTGGTGACGGTGGTGGTGGTGGTGGTGGTGACGGTGGTGGTGGTGGCGGCGGTGGCGGTGGTGGTGGTGGTGACGGTGGTGGTGGTGGCGGCGGTGGCGGTGGTGGTGGTGGTGACGGTGGTAGTGGTGGCGGCGGTGGCGGTGATGGTGGTGGTGGTGGTGACGGTGGTGGTGGTGGCGGCGGTGGTGGTGACGGTGGTGGTGGTGGCGGCGGTGGCGGTGGTGGTGGTGACGGTGGTGGTGGTGGCGGCGGTGGCGGTGGTGGTGGTGGTGGTGGTGACGGTGGTAGTGTTGGCGGTGGTGGTGGTGACGGTGGTGGTGGCGGCGGTGGCGGTGGTGGTGGTGGTGACGGTGGTGGTGGTGGCGGTGGTGGTGACGGTGGTGGTGGTGGCGGCGGTGGCGGTGGTGGTGGTGGTGACGGTGGTGGTGGTGGCGGTGATGGTGGTGGTGGTGGTGACGGTGGTGGTGGTGGCGGCGGTGGCGGTGATGGTGGTGGTGGTAAGTGCGTTTGTGTGTGTATGAGAAAGAGAGAGACAGAGAGAACACCATAAGCTAAAAACGAAAAGACGATTCTTTGTCTTCCCAGGATGCGCCACTAACATTTTCAAGCAAATCCTTCCAATCCAAACTAACCTTTAAACGAACAATTTTCGTTACTTTTTATTTTATAAAGAATTGTTCCTATAATTGTGATTAAAATGACGTATGTTCGAGACATTTACATGACAAGTAAAATGTATTTATTCCATTTCTTTATGGCAAATCCCTTTTGGGTCAGATTATTAAGTAAAAATATTAATCCTTGTTGGTGAGGGAAGGAGGGAATAGCCTTAAAGCTCTCTTAATTCTGAATTATTTTGTATAAATAGTAAAAAGCAAGATATAGATAAAATACTACTATACATAAAATATAGATCTCTTTAAAACACAAAGTTTATGTCAAATTTATTCTTTTGTAGAGCTAAACATTCCCTAGATATTTTTGCTATTAGCCTGAATGTTCAAATACTCGTACTTCTACGTATATTTTGTTAGTGACAAGTCAGTATGCGTTTTTCTCGTGGTTATTTAAAGAGCATCTCATAGCGATCCGCTTAGAAATCTCACTTTCGCTTTAGCCTACTGTATCGTTCTTATACAGGGTGTTAGGGTTATAAGTGCAGTGTAATTATCAATATTATATCAATACATATTTGCTTCGCTGCGAACTTATAATTTTACTTATCAGGGGTTTTGTGTTTTCAAGTTGGTTAATACCTCTAAGTAGATGCGGCACAGAAGCCATGACGCAGAGCGGGCCGATCTCGTCACAGCAAATGGATTATCGGAACCGAGTTTCAATCCTTTCTGTAGAGCTAATGACCTCACAATGCCTAAGACAATAAGTTACGCATTTAGGTGTGAAGCAAACGGACAGTCTATACGACAGGCGTTGCTCATTTCGCAGCGCAGTTACGGCCATGCAAAAAAATCAGGTAAATGTCACTACGTGATTAGTTTGTGGAAAAAGTGTTACACAAGAGGAAAAACAAGTAACACACGAAGTGATTGCATACTAAGGTACCAATTATCAACATATCTGCACTTATGCCTCCAACAGACTGTATATATAACAAAATGTGTAAATATGTAATCAAATTTCATTTCGATTAGCAAAAAGTAAACACAGGAACAAGCTACAAGAATACTTTGTAGATTAGTAAATACATCTTGGGAGTGCAATGCTTTTTGTTTCCGCGCGCGGAACTTTTACAAAAGCTTTTATTTTTACTCCCTCTACCACGTATAATAAGTAGAGGCAGTATTATATTCCACCCAAAAATCGATGTCGAAATTTCACCGGAAATATATGTTTTGAGGCTCCCTGAATCAAAAAAGAACATTTTTAGAAAAAGGTCCGTATGTGTGTGTGTCTGTGTGTGTGTATTTTGTGTTTGTGTGTGTGTGTGTGTGTGTGTGTGTGTGTGTGTGTGTGTGTGTGTCAGCATAACTCAAAAACGAAAAGTTGGCTAAAAACCAAAGTTGGTATTTAAGTTTAATGCTATTTCAAGGATGCGACACAAAGATTTTGAAGAAAATTATCCCACCTAAACTATCTTTTGCATGGAAAATTTTTCGAAATTTTTGATTTCCTTGAAAATGACTAACGATTTGTTAAAATGCCATGTTTGAGATATTTTTATGAAAAATTAAATGTATGGCTTGAATTTCCTGTGTATGGCACATGTAGTCCTATTTACTCTGGATAACGTTTGCATAACTGGTAAACCGTAAGAGATAGATCAAATCTTACTCTACAAAAAATGTAGATCTTGCTAAAACACACAGTTTGTTTAAATAATTATTTTGTAGAGTGAACCATTTCGGAGATATTCCTTGTCATTTGTGTAAGTTTTGGAGAACTTATTACTTCCGTCAAATGGAACATCGTTATTCAGTTTTCATACGTTAAGTATGCAAAGAAAACGGAATTTGAAAGCTTTAAAAGATTTGACTATCGCACAAAGCCTACTGTATTCCCATATCCTCCTTGCAGCTACAAGGAAATAAGCAATAATTTCTGCAAATGTTTATCTCAACTAACACGAAGAAGATATAGGAATGAGTTTGTAAGAATGGTTAGTACAAGAGTAGAGAAAGTCATGTGAGTGCAACACATAAGATTTTTTCATTTAGAGTACTTCAAACATGTACGAGTCGGTGAAATTTCCATGTTCGAATTAAGTGAAATGCAATACTTCCTCTATTTATTGTAAGAAAGTGACAGGGAAGGTAAAAATGCATTTTGGGGAGAGAGAGATACGCGAAAGCTAAAAATTTATAGGTATGTTTTCCTGAAATTTTGATATCACATTTTTAGGTGAAATTCATAGATACTTCCTCTAGCTGCTGCTGAGAACGTGAAATATGCATGCAATAAGTGTAGGTAATTTATGTATTTAATTAATTTTTTTATGCATTAGGCTCTTTGACATGGAACGACCCACTTTCCATATGAGGATAAGCCTCTGCATAATCAGCGCTGGCGTCTCTGAAGAAACTGTAATGAAGATTAATCATTCCGTCTCGGTTAAAATGAATGGTTGTTTGGTAACAATAGAAAATCGCTGAGATCATAACATTTCCGCTGCTACAGTTTGGTGTCGCTGCTCCCGGAAAGATCCACACCCGCTTCCTGCTTTCATTAGCATCCGTACCAACACACTCGTGTGTAGCGATTCCTTGCTTTAGCCTAGCCTCTGCAGTAAATATGGACACGTCTACCTTATCCACCACTTGCAAAAAAATCTGATGTGTTGCACTCACATGACTTTCTCTACTCTTGTACTAACCATTCTAACAAACTCTTATTCCTATATCTTCTTCGTGTTAGTTGAGATAAACCTTTGTACAAATTGTCTTATTACTTATTTCCTTGTAGGTACAAGGGGAATATTAGAATACACTAGGCTTTGTGTGATAGTCAAATGTTTTAAAGCTTTGAGATTCTGTTGTCTTTGCACACTTAACATATAAAAAATGAACAACGATGATCCATTTCACGAAAGTTCTAAGTTTTCCGAAACTCACACACATAACAAGGAATATCTCCGAAATGGTTCACTCTACAAGAAAATTTATTGAGACATAAATTGTGTATTTTAGCAAGATCTAGATTTTTGTATAGTATGATTTGGTCTATCCCTAACGGTTTACCAGTTATGCAAAAGTCGTCCAGAGTAAATACGACTACAGGAGCTATAGCCAGAAAATTCAAGATATACATTTCATTTTTCATAAAAATATTTCAAACATATGACAATTTAATCAAAATCGTTATAGACATTTTCAAGAAAATAAAAATTTTCGAAAACTTTTCCATGTAAAGGGTAGTTTAGGGTGGGGCTATTTTCTTCAAAATTTTCGTATCGCATGCTTGAAAGACATTAAACTTAAATACCAAGTTTGGTTTTTAACCGATTTATCGTTTTTGAGTTATGTTGCCCACAGAGACACTGACACAGACACATACCTACACACACACAGACCATTTTCTAAAAATGCTTTTTTTGGATTCAGGGGGTCTCACATCATATACCGAGATGGACACCAATAGCTCAACTAAATATTTTTTCTATTCCGGTAATGTCAATTATATCTTATTGAAAGGCACAAATATATACATATTAAACGAACTTAAATACATTGAGATAATAAAAAATCATAGGTTGCACTCACACTAATTCAAACGAGCCGAAAGTTATTAACGTTCGCGTGGCAGTGTTTTACGTGATATTAAAAGTGTTTTTACGTGACTTTGGACGGTTGTGAGTGATTATTTAAGCACATCTTTTCCCCAAAAATGAGTATGTATGGCAGAATTACATACAACTTTGCAACAGAGCTTAGTTAACCTAAACTACCACTATTGTTTTTATTTTTTATTCCAGACATATTTATACATAGGTCATCGTTATCATTTGGATTTCCCATAAGAGTCTTCCTCATATTTCTTAACGCCCGTAACAAACATGGAAAATCTAAAGGATAACGACGATTTATGGATAAGCATGTTTGGAATACAAAGGAAAAGGATGGTTTGGGCACCATTACACTACCGTTTTAGGTTAGAGGACATTCACATGACAGTGTTTTATGCGATATTAGGCATATTTTAGCTGGCCTTGGCTGGTTTATGAAGTGCAAGCGTCGTAAACTGCATGCACCGTATTTTATAACGGCATGTTTCACCCAACTAATCTACCATTGAAGTAGAATACGATTTTTAAAGATTTCGTGTGTTTCCCAGTATCAACAGGCAGTGCCTGCTTCAAATACAAAGAAAGTGCAGTATCTCCTAAAGTTCTAAATTGGTAATATTGTCAGATTGCGGTCGTTGAAGCTCTTTTAGGTTATAACTAAACAATGTTAGTCAACGTTATAACTAAATTGCATATAGGCAGAAATATATATTTATAAACATTTTAGAAAGAAAAATAAAATAAACTTTCCCTTACAAAACATGAGTAGGGAAGACAAAAACAAGTATGATTATAACAAATTGTTTATTGGTTAGGATTATACTCCTACCAGGAAGTCAAGAACCTTTCGTACCAGTTTCTAATGGTTTAGCCAACAGCAAAAGCTTTATTTACAAGAAACCTTAAGTAGCTTTATCGATAACCAGGTTGAGTATCACGTATGATAACTTATGCTAACTTATTAATAAAGATTTCGATGTTTACTTTATATTTATGTATTGTGTACTAGATACAATATTCGTGTAGGCAAACATTTGGCCTTTGAGACAAAATGTAATCTTTGGTTATATGTACATTGCGCTTGATTTACGAAAGCACTTTGAAATCTTATGCGATAAACATCTGTTCATTAGTGACATCTTTAGTACTACTTAAGTTTAAGAAATGTATCAATATTTGGTGACAAAGTCGAAGCCTTAGAAGATCCACCAAGTGAACGAACGTCGCGTAACATATTACGATACAGACTTTTGGTATAATTCAATTTGGAGAAACTCTGTTCACAAATATATGTAGAGGTATACTCACTCTTATACACACTATTCTTACAAATTATTTTTTCTCTGTATACACATTTTAATCGACATAAACATTTTCAGAAAGTACCTTATTGCTATTTTCTTGTAGGTGCAAGGGGAATATGGGAATACGGTAGGCTTTAAGCGACAGTGAAATGTTTTAAGAGCTAATTGCTATGCGATGCCTTTAATTATCATGAAACAGATAGAGAAATAAACATTTACAAGAGTAGTGTGTAGAAGAGTGAGTATAGCTCTACATATATTGAACTATTATATTAAAAGTATGTATCGCAATATGTTACGCGACGATTACTTGGTGGATCTTCTAATGCTATGCACTTGGACTTTGTTGCCAAATATCGATACACTTCTTAAACGTAAGCAGTACCAAAGAAGTCACTAATGGGCAGATGTTTATAGTATAACATTTGAAAGTGCTTTAGTAAATCAAACGCACGTACATATAACTAAACCGTCACCGCAACACAATGCACGGTTGGGAGTTAAAGAGTGATGAGTCCGCGTATATTGGAAGGAGGTAAATCCAACCTCTCATCTTTCGCAAACGTTGGACATCGCTGCTATAGGATTTTGGAAGGACATAGGGAGACAGAAGGACCTCCAGTAACTGGAGTACAGCACCGCAGTTAGACCATAGTGTGCCCTTTTTGCTTCCAGCGTGACTCTAGGAGGAAGGGATGAAAGGGGGAGGGGGAGGGGGCGAAAATCCGGACTGTGTTTTCACTAGCATCCGCAATCCGGAAATCTCGACTATCGAGGTAGCCCCAGTAGTCCAACCAAACGTCAGAGAGAAATCTTTACAGAGCGCAAACTCCACTTTCTGCCGCAACATGCCAACTGTCATCGCCCGGTCCTACAACTTTGAAACAGATGAAAGGAAATAATGCCGACAGCAAATTGGTGGTAGAATACAACAGGAAGCAAGTAGGGAAAGCCTTATGAATGTAATACGTTGCATAGTAAAACAGCATAAAATCCTCAATGAAAAACACCTATATGTACCGATTTTCACGGTGATCGGTCAACAGATGTTATTAATTATAAGTCAGATAGCGATCCTTTAATGGACCTCCTTAAGTTGAAACTTTCATTAAAGGACTGGTCTTCATCCAATCGAACAGTTCAATTTTCATTAAAGGACAGGTGTTCCACCAATCAAAGAATTCTCATGCAGCAATGGCAAAGCGCAATATCGATTAATTCTCGAAACGCAGATAGCGCGAGGGTAGAAAACGCTAAAGTGTCACACAAACACAAAATACACAAATTAACTTCAATACAGCATCAACTTCCAAGAATATTGCACTAAGCACGGCCCCGCAAATTGTACAATAAATAACTCATACATGAAATAAAGTTTTTGTCTAAAGACCAATATATTCAATTTGCCTTCTATTTTTCAATGTTAGGTAGCATTCCGAGGTTATCATTTTCATCATACAGTTGTGACGTGCTGGAAACGAATCGATCGTTTAGCGCCTGCGCAGAACTCCAAGTATCAGCTGATGCAATATGTAGGTCATTGTCCCTTGTGAGTGTAAAACTTTTTACAATATTTCAACTACATATAAAATTAGGCATATGGTCGGGCATAAAGTGTCGTATGAAACTTAACTATAATGATAATTAACTCGCTTCGCTGCTTTCCTAATATATATTCGCGTCTTAATTACTACCATTGTAGACTCGTTACATAATATAGTATTGTAGAACGAACAGCGTTTAACGAGTCTATAATCATTACACTGCTTTGCAATCCAGCCTAAGTGCCTCATTGAAAGAAAATGTTTAAAAAAATATGGTTTTTACATTCATATGACTTTCTCTACTCGCTTTTGCACAAACTATACTTACAAACGCTTATTCTTTATCTACTTTATGAAAATCGAGATAGGCATTGCGCAAATGGCTTTATTACATATTTCCTTGTAGGTAGAGTGGCACTGGGAGAATATAGAAGGCTTAAGCGATTGTCATATGTTAAGAGCTGGTCAATTTATAATGGCTTTTAAATCCCGTTCTCTTTGCAGGTCCAGGAGAAGTAGAAAATGACTTCGGATTTGAGACAATCGTAAGTTTTTGAAAATTCAAACCAATAATAAGGAATACCTAGCAACTGGTTAATTCTAAACAAAAAAGAAGATATAGAAATAAGAGCTTGTAAGAATGGTTGGTACAAGAGTAGAGAAAGTCATGTGAGTGCAACACAACTATTCTTACAAACTCTTATTCCTGTACCTTCTTCGTGTTAGTTGAGATAAACATTTGCAAAATTTATCTTATTGCTTATTTCCTTGTACGTGCAAGGGGAATGTTAGAATACACTAGGCTTTGTGCGACAGTCAAATCTTTTAAAGCTTTGAGATACTGTTCTCTTTGCACGGTTAACAAACAAAAAATGAACAACGATGTTACATTTCACGAAAGTTTGTTTTCCGAAACTGACACAAATAACAAGGAATATCTCCGAAAAGTTTCACTCTACAAACAAATGTATTTAGATATAAACTGTGTGTTTTAGCGAGATCTACATTTTTGTATAGTATGATTTGCCAGTTATGCAAAGCTCATCAAGAGTAAACAAGACTACATGGGCTATAGCCAGAAAATTCAAAATATATATTTCATTTGCCATAAATGCATTATAAAGGTATGTTATTTTAATCAAAATCGTTAGAGCCATTTTCGAGAAAATAAAAATTTTCCACATAAAGAGTAATTTAGGATGGAGGAATTGTCTTCAAAATGTTCGTGTCGCATCCTTGAAAGATATTAAAATTAAATACCAAGTTTGGTTTTTAACCGACTTTTGGTTTTTGAGTTATGCTCTACACAGGCTGACAGACACACACACACGCGCGCAAGCACGCGCGCGCGCGCGCGCACACACACACACACACACACACACACACACACACCACACGTGCGCGCACGCGCGTGGATCTTTTCCTATAAACGCGTTTTTTGGATTCAAGGGGCCTAAAAACATATATTTCCGGTGAAATCTCGACATCGAATTTTTGGGTGGAGTACAATACTTCCCCTACTTACTATACGCAGTAGAGAAAGTAAAAATATTAGCTAATTTAGTATTTTTGTCCCTTAAATCTAATTCCTCTACAGCTTTGTTGCATCCCCAGAATGAATGACGTGCGCGGATGAGGCAGATGTTTTCTTCGTCAACTCACCTGTTGAACGTGCTAAATACGTATGGGTCACGTAATAATTGCAAATGTCAGAGTTCACGCATATACACTACCCTCCAAACTTCCTTTTACTTTTCACTTTCTTTCAAAGCACAAAGATTCAAGTTACCGTCATATGATCGGTTCCTTGGCGTTAGCAGCTGACGAAATTCTAAGTGGAAATGTCACCAGTCAGGAACAACTGCTGTCTGACCCAGATATGCAGTTTTACACCTTAGCGCCAGCTTTGGGTTCTTTCTTTCATACCGCAGAGCTTCTTAAACGCTTGATGTAAACGAAAATAAAGTTCAGATGTTTTGCTGGAACAATACTCGTCTATCTTTGAATCTGGCCCCGATGTTCCGTTGCAAGGAAGAAATGTTTTTGGAGGGGAGACAGGCTGGTACTGCAAGGAAGTGGTACATCTTGACAGTTTTACCATCCTTCCCCCACTCTTCCTCTCTTTCTCTCCCTTTTATTCTGGCATTAGGGAATTAAACAGGTGTTCAGGTGTTAGCTTAGTGTATGTATAGAACTTAAACTTTAGTGAATCACTCATAGTTTTCTGTCCAGACAGCTGTTTCACTGGAAACTAAGCATCCTCGAGTATTTTCTTTGCCTCCATACAAGAACTACTTATTTTCTAGTGTTTTCTTCTACTCCAAACCTTTTCCTATAGCCTCCTTCCAATGCAACTCTTTTTAAGCACGTTCAAGCATTTCTGATGTGTTGCACTCACATAACTTTCTCCACTCTTGTAATAACTATTCTTACAAACTCTTACTCCTTTATCTTCTTCATATTAATCGAGATAAGCTTTTGCAGAATCTATCTTATTGATACTTGCACGGTTAACGTACCTATAAAAAATGAATAACGATGTTCCATTTGACAGAAGTATAAGTTCTCCAAAACTCACACAAATAACAAGGCATATCTACCAAAAAAAAAAAAAAGTTGCACTCACATGACTTTCTCTACTCTTGTACTAACCATTCTTGCAATTCTTATTCCTGTATCTTCGTTTCAGTTGAGATAAACATTATTTTGTCATAAAAATATCTCAAACATGGCATTTTAGTCAAAATGGTTAAGAGCCATTTTCTAGAAAATCAGAATTTTCGAAAAGTTTTCCATGTAAAGGGTAGTTTAGGGAAAAGCAATTCTCTTGAAAATGTTCGTGTCGCATCCATAAAGACATTAAACTTAAATACCAACTTTGGTTTTTAACCGACTTTTAGTTTTTGAGTTATGCTGTCCACAGTCTGACACACACACACACACACACACACACACACACACACACACACACACACACACACACACACACACACACACACACTCCCACGTATATACACCCACACACAGATACGTACACACCCACATATACTTACACGGACCTGACGTCCTCCATGGTCTAAAAGTAACATGCTAGTGTTGGATTCCCAAAGTCACGGGTTCCGGGTTATAACCTGGCATAGGGCGATGGAATTTTTTCCGGCGTAAAAATCCTTAGCATGGCTTCCTTCGGAATGGAAGTAAAGCCGGTGGTCCCGTGTCATAGATAAAATACAATACTTCCTCTTACCTACTCGAAGTAGGTGGTAGAGAAAACAAAAATAATAGGAGATTATACCAACACATTGCCAAGCCGTTTTCCTAGAAAACAAAAAGAGGTATTTCAGTGATCTTCTCCTCCATTGTCCTGTGAAAATATTCCCTTACATTGTAATCTTAGATACATTTGCCAGATACATTAGCAGATTTCTATTCAAAGAGTTGACAGGTCACAAAAGCCACAATAGACAGCTAAAAAGGCGTATCTTTTATTCCCTAGTGTATTACTGACGCCTTCTTCCAAACAAATGCTATCGATCTTAGCCTCTGTTAACGGAGATAGCGCCGCGTGCCTGCGGTAAATCTCTTTTCAACTAGAAACAGTTGCTATTCGTTCCAGGCACCAAAAAATAGAGCGCATAGTTTTATTGACGTGTCTGTCCATGTGCATCTCTCTTCTCAGTGAACAGCTGGAAGATTCTGTTTAAGGACTGTGCAAAGATGCTCTTTTTAGACGGAAAACGGAATGCAAAATACTTTTGAGATGAAGTACAAAACAGGCATTTTTTTACTTTGAACTATGTTCATTGTATAGCACAAAATATGTAGTTTCTCGCACTGTATAAATAGTTTAGTATAAATTATTTCAGCAGCCAATGTCTGGTATTCAGTAGACTTGCCTACAAATTAGAGAAATTAGTATGTTATACACTCAATAAATGTATTAGGGATTAGTCGTTACAATTATTATTGCTGATTTCACGATTATAGCAACCAGTTCACTTGATGAAGATTAGACCACGCATGGGGAAGAGGGGTGACAGGAATGCAATCCAGTATTCACCCACTTCACCTCTCCTCAGGTCACTTATCTTTTCCGATATATCTTTACAAACAAGGTACGTTTCAGGCCTGCATTGCGGTAATCGAATATAAATATGATGTATTGATTTTGTGATTATGTTACGTACATTTTCTTTTGACATAACAAACACAAAGCTTTATTGTTACCAAAATACAAAAGACTTATGTTCCTATTCGGCTTTGAACTGTCTTTTTACTTTGTTATGCTACATGATTCCACCACTGACACAATTTGAGGTTATAGATAGATAACAGCGGGAGCGTGCCCCGTTAGCTAACCGTGTGTAGCCGAGTGGACAGGGTTTAAACTACGATGTAAAGGAAATGACACATTGAGTCATTTTTCCTCGTCTATGAGGTAGACTAAACATAGTCTTCTGAGTAGTTCATGTGAAAATTTTACGAACTGAAACAGAAATGCAACTAATGGTATGTTAAGCTTTAGTTTCTCTGCCTCTTACGTGTAGTACGTAGAGGAAGCATTGTGTTTCGCTCAAAAGTTCAACATTAAATTTTCACTGAACATATATATGTTTTTAAATTTCTTGAATCCCCAAAACATATTTAGAAAACGTCCATGTGGGTGGATATTGATGTTCAAACATTTTCAAGGATGCGACGCAATATTTTCAAGAAATTCTTCCACTTCACATGGAAAAACATGAATTTTTTTTCTTTCTTTCTCCAAAAAAGTGGCTCTTAACGATTTTGATTAAAATATCTAACACATAATAGATATCTGTATGAGAGATGAAATCAACATCTTGAATTTTCTGTGAACAGAGCCTGAACTTCTCTTCATTCTGAACGAGTCTTGTATCATTTTATAATTTTATAAATCATAATAGATAAAAACATATTTTTACAAATAATGTAGAGTTTTTATAATACATAATTTACATAAGTTTCTATGTCATTAACTATTTCCGAGATATTGGTTGTTATTGGTTTAGTTTTTCATTAAGTATGTTGTGCTTGCTTGAAGGGTTAAATCACAATTTCTTTATTTCCTGTGTTCATAAACATTTAAATGAAAAGGCCACTGTATAGCGATTCGTTTAAAGATTTGACCGTCCCTTTACCCTCCTATAGCGCCCTTGCACTTAACACTTAATGTTTAATAAATCATTTCTGTAAACATTTATCTCCATTAATATGAAGTAGATGGAAAAATAATATTTTGTAAGGACAGTTTTGGATAGAAAAACTCGTGTGAATGTAATGAGATTTTTACGAATGGCTCTGGTGGCAAAATTTGAAAAACATAGGGAATATAATAGGCAAGTTTGTGAAACAGCTTGTGTGTGTGGTTCTGGGAGTAAACTACCAACTAATGGTACATTTAACATTAATTTTTATTTTCTCTACCATGTAAATAATATATGCATTCTACCCAAGCAATCGATATCGATATTTCACCATAAATGCTTGTTTTGAGGACCCCTGAATCCAAAATGAAAATACTTTTTTGGAAAATGTTTTCTCAGTATGTGTTTGTGAACATGATGACTCAAAAACGAAGTCAGATAAATACCAAACTTGGCATTTAAATTTAGTATCTTCCAAACATACGACACGAGGATTTTCCAGAAAATTCTCTCACCTCAAACACTCTTTACATGGGACATGTTTAATTTTGCCAAAAATGACTTTAATGATTTTTATTAAAATGCTACATGTTCAAGACACTTACATGACAAATAAAACGTACAGCTTGAATTTTCCGGGAATATTTTAAGTCCTCTTTATTGCGGAGGAACTTTGCAAATCTTGTATAGGTAACTGGTAAATGTTAAGCTATAAACGAAAAGATACTACACAAAACATGTATATCTCTTTTAAAACTCACAATTTTATTTCAAATACCTTTCTTATTGCATAAGCCATTTCCGAATATGCTTATTAATAGTTCAAACTGTTCTTTACTTGGCCATTCTGTTAAAACCTTGACGATTTTCAATTGTTTGTCGTGATTGTATGGAAAGAGTATAGAATAACATTATTCCAAGGCCAGATATGACGTCCAGTTGTTAAAAATTTGACTGTCGCTGTCACCTCTGTATCTGTAGCGAAATGTCTGATGCGGCTATTTCTAAAAATCTGATGTGTTGTACTCACATGACTTTCTCTACTCTTGTACTAAACATTCTTACAAACTCTTATTCCTATATCTTCTTCGTGTTAGTTAAGGTAAACATTCGCATAAATTATCGTATTGTTTATTTCCTTGTAGGTACAAGGGGAATATGGGAATATAGCAGGCTTTGAACGATTGTTGTCGAATCTTTTAAAGCTTTAAAATCCCGTTCTCTTTGCATGACTAATATATAAAAGAATGACTAACGATGATCCATTTGACAGAAGTATAAGTTCTCCAAAACTTCACAAATAACAAGGAATATCTCCAAAATAGTTCACTCTACAAAAAAATGTATTTGAACACAAATTGTTTCTTTTAGCAATATCTACATTTTTGTACGGTAAGATTTGGTCTATCTCTTACGGTTTACCAGTTCTGCAAAAGTAATCCAGAGTAAACAGATTTACACAAACTATAGCCAAAAATTGAGAATACCATACATTTCGTTTTTCATAAAAGTATCTTAAACATATGGCATTTTAATCAAAATTATTAGAGCCATTTTCGAGAAAATCAAAATTTTCGAAAAAAATTTTCGTGTCGCATCCTTAAAAGATATTAAATTTAAATATCAAGTTTGGTTTTAAGTGAGTTTTCGTTATTAAGTTATGCTGCCCACAGACACACTGACACATCTAAAGCATAAGATTTGTTTAAAAATTAAGTGTAAATTTGTAGTCCGGAGCTTGTTTGGTGCCGAATAATGTGAAGTGGAGTGTTAAGTCAGGCAGACTACGGAAGTTGGACGCCTGTGCAAGTTCAGGGTTTCTCTTGGAAGTTTCTCTTCATGTCAGTTTGGCTCATCACAGCGCGCAGTTTCAGGCACATTTTATTCATAAGACTTGATTTGTACGGCTTGACTGCTGTAATCAATATCTGCACTATAACGTGGACTCGACCTGTTGCTGCGAGCTGGACTGGACTCCGTTCTACACTGTTCTAGCTGGCAACGCCATTCTATTAACGCTCGCTCGTCTTACACTCGTACAGCTTTCTCTACTCGTTCCTCCACAAACTATTCCTACAAACATTTATTCTTCTATCAACTTTATTAATTTCTCTACTGCGTATAATGAAGTAGAGGAAGTATTGTATTCCACCCAAAAATGTCGAGATTTCACCTCAAATATATGTTTTGAGACCCCCTAAATCCAAAAAAAGCATTTTTAAAAAAAGTTCCATGTGTGTGTGTGTCAGTCTGTGGACAGCGTAACTCAAAAACGAAAAGTCGGTTAAAAACCAAGTTGGTATTTAAGTTTAATGGAAAATTTTTCGAAAATTTTGATCTTCTTGAAAATGGCTCTAACGATTTTTATTAAAATTTCAATACTTTTATGACAAATGAAATGTATATCTTGAATTTTCTGGCTATAGCCCATGAAGTTCTATTTACTCTGGACGACTTTTGCATAACTGGTAAACCGTTAGAGATAGACTAAATCTTACTATATAATAAGCGTAGATCTCACTAAAACACAATTTATGTCTGAATCATTTTTTTTTGTAGAGTGAAGCATTTCAGTGATATTCCTCGTTATTTGTGTAAGTTTTGGAGAACTTATACTTGTCATTTTTTTATGTTAACTGTGCAAAGAGAACGGAATTTGAAATCTTTAAAAGATTTGACTATCGCTCAATGCCTACTGTACTCCCATATTCCCGTAACATGCACGTGCAAGAAAACGAGCAATAAGATAATTTATGCAAATGTTTATCTCAACTAACACGAAGAAGATAGAAGAATAAGGGTTTCTAAGAGTGGTTAGTACAAGAGTAGAGAAAGTCATGTGAGTGCAACACATCAGATTTTCTTAATTGTGATAGTCATTTTGTGCAAACGATGTTATTTCCTTGTATGTAAAATGGGGATAGGAGAAAGATAGTCAAATCTTTTAAGAGGTGGTCGTCATGTAATGACTTTGACATTTTATTCTCTTTGCATAGCCAGGGCATAAAAAAATCTGATGTATGCACTCACGTGATTTTGTTCACTCACTCTTGTACAGCCATTGAAAAAATCATGGAGCAGAATATTTATAATCCCATGTCGTGTGGTAACGCGGTTTACACAAGTAGATATTACGAACATGCACCTGAGTTTATTGATAGACTCTAGTGCGTAGGCTATCGTCTGCCAGGCACAGCCTATTTGTGTATCCGACAGACGATAATACTGGAATACTAAAGTAGCTAATGACTTCGCCCCAGAACCTCATCTTTAACGCGCTTGCATGCCAGCAACGCACTTTGTCGGACTAACCGGGATGCTCATGCGGGACCCAACTAACCTACGCACTAGCAAATGGATAAAGTTAAAGTTTTTTTTAGAGTTAGCATTTTCTGGGTTAGTCTTTGTTGTTGGTTTGAATTTCTCAATGCTCATGTCAATGTCTCACTATCCTACATTTTTATCAAAAGCATTGTATAACACAAAAGTGATTCGTGAGACATCGAGAGTTTGATACAATTTTGTTAACATAATTTTTATCCTACTTTTTGTATCCAACTTGCGGTTGAGTTACATCTAATTTTTTCATCCGACGATATGAAAACAGCCAATCAGCGTCAGTAACGTAACAATATGGCGGACTGCGCATGCTACATATACTCAGCTGTTGTATTAGTTGTTTGAGTTTGCACTGCAGTAGTTAATTGTTCGTGATTCTGCAATCTTTTGCAAGTAATTTTGCCTTCAACACTATGTAACAGGTTGAGAAATAGATATTTGTCAATTTATAGAAAATTACGATAGTTTTCCGGGTCTTCTAACCTCAATTTGTTTTGTAGTAGGCCCAATATACCTCAGCAAGTGTCCTGTTCCCTTTTTTGTAACTTGACCGCGTCCACCAACATCTTTTACTCATATTACATCTTTTTATTCTACCAAGAGTCATAGAAATATATCCCAAACCTAAACTTAAAATAGCAGTCACCTGACCATGTCAATTTCTCAGCTTGCAACGTGAACTGTCATTCGTCTTTGAACCAAAATACATCATAGTGTGACAGTTTCTTTTGTGTGCAGTTCCATTGCATTTGAAAAGTTTGGTCAAAATTGTTGAACTGTGGAAAACTGGCGTTATACTTTTCTCAACTGGGAAGTCGTTATTCGTTTGTTTTACTCCTACACTTAAGGCTGGTTCACAACCACCGACAATGGTAACGACAACCAACGAGAGGTTTGAAGTACATGTATTCAAATGGGAGTGTTCACAATCAACAGCAAGCCTTCCCGGTCCCTGGAAACGACAAGTAAGACTTGGCCAAGATTCAACTTTGGTGTTGCTGTTATCGAGTACGGCATATTAAATTCATTAAGTGCATATTAAAGACTTCTTTTTCGTTCAAGATAGAAATTCTTCAAGGCGGCCGTGACGTAAACGGCCGCTAGAGCTCTCGCTAGTCGCAAATCTGGAAAAATCATACAGAAAAGCATTGTGTAGAAAAATAAATAACAATAATTTTAATGAACTCTGGGATGCTAAAGGACTAACGCTTGCTGACTTCTCGGAATCAGAAATACACGATAGGTTCGCGTTTAGATCTTCACTTTATCGAAATTTGGTTTGTTGTTGTTGTTTGTTTGTTTGTAGTGTTTAACGCCCGCTTTTACTACTACGGCACCGCAGGCGGTGACACTGATGATACATGGAATGAAGATGGAGCACCGGTGGAATGAGATGGCGGGGGAAACCGGAGTACCCGGAGAAAACCCGCCCTGACGCCGCTTCGTCCACCACGAATACCACATGCGGGTCCCTGGGATCGAACCCGGGCCGCCTAGGTGGTAGGTGAGCGCGCTAACCGCTCGGCCACGGCGCCACCTCGAAATTTGGTGTCGGTTAACTCATTTGTATGTTGGCTGAATTGGTGAGTAGGTAAGATTTTTTCATTGGTCAAAAGAAATAAATGACATCACAATGCGCAATATCCAGTATTCTCGTTGCTGTTAGCGGGCTGTTGTGAACCAAAACGTTCATGCTATTCTATTCCCGTTATCGTTGTCGTTACCAGTGGTTGTGAACTAGTGTTTAACAACATTCCCTACATATTAGATTACTAACTGCACAGGGAGGCGATGTAGACACTGCTGGACTATCGCCACCAGAATGGGCAGGTGTGGGGCCCATCCTTTGCCCCCTTAGGGGGGGGGGGGGCATTAAAACATCTTTGTTGGAAAACGCTAGTTGTTGATGTCAAACACATTCTCGTCAGAGGAACGCAGTACACAGTTCCTAATGAAGGCACGTGAGTGCAAGGTTAGCAACTGCAAGAGTGTAAACTGAATAAAAAGCAACTGCGACCGACCTATCATTTGCTCTAGAAAAAAGATGAATTATTTACGTGTTCCAGTTTACATATAAAGACAGACAGAGCTGAAAGAAACAACCAAATCCTTACAGCAGTTTCTGAACTGGGACATTTGCCCATTATGAGATGACCTCTTCCACCGCTGAACCCCTCAAAACTACTCAAACCTGAAAGCAAAATTGTTTGTAAAATGGTGACAGAATTGTCGATATTTAAATAATTGTGAGGAATTTTAACATTTTGAATTACATCTTGTCCATCTTAACAATTAACTTTATAAAACCTTTGTGTTATTCTTTTCCCTATACCCTCTTCTACAAACAATTCATACAATTTTCTATATGATTGAAATACAAATGCAACACACTACATTCACGCGGTTTTCTCTATTCACTTTTCTTTTTCGACACACAATCACATTTCTTTGCCTATTTCCACTTCTACAAATAATTCATGCAATTTTCTGTATTTTTGAAATAGAAATTCTATGTATTACATTCACGCGGTTTTCTCTACTCACTTTTACGTAACATGTTTACATGTCCTTCTCTACTCGCTCTTCAACATAGAATCAGCATACATAAAAATCTGATGTGTTGCACTCACATGACTTTCTCTACTCTTGTACTAATCGTTCTTACAAAGTCTTATTCCTATATCTTCTTCGTGTTAGTCGAGATAAACAACTGCAGAAATTATCTTATTGCTTATTTCCTTGTAGGTGTAAGGGGAATATGGGAATACAGTAGGCTTTGAGCGATATTTATATATTCTAAAACTTTGAGATTCCGTTCTCTTTGCACCGCTAAGACGAAATTTTAAGTATTGCAAAACTCACACAAATAACAAGGAATATCTCCGAAATGGTTTACTCCATAAAAAGTAATTCATTTGAACATAAATTGTGTGTTTTAGCGAGATCTACATTTTTATACAGTAAGATTTGGTCTATCTCTTACGGTTTACCATTTATGCAAAAGTCGTCAAGAGTAAACAGGACTATGTGGGCTATAGCCAGAAAATTCAACATATACATTTCTTTTGTCATAAAAATATCATGTGGCATTTTAATCAATATTGTTAGAGCCATTTTCGAGAAAATCAAAATTTTCGAAAAGTGTTCCATGTAAAGGGTAGCTTAGGTTGGAATAATTTTCTTCAAAATCCTCGTGTCGCATTCTTGAAAGATATTAAACTTAAATGGCAAATTTGGTTTTTAACCGACTTCTCTTATTTTTAGTTTTTAGTTACGGTGTACACACACACACACACACACACACACACACACACACACACACACACACACACACACACACACACACGCACACACACACGCACACACACACACACAAACCTTTTTTCTAAAAATGCTTTTTTTTATTCAGGGGGCCTCAAACATATTTCCGGTGAAATTTGGACATCAAATTTTTAGTTAGAATACGATACTTCCCCTGCTTGCTACACGTAGTAGAGAAGTAAAATGGATATTTACATATGTAATCACAACCGCTTGACGGATCACTGCGAAATTTGTTATACAACTTATTACATTCATATGGTTTTCTCTAACCGCTTTTATTTTTACATAACACATTCACATGTTCTTCTCTACTCTCTCTCTTCTACAAACAATTCATTCAATTAACTGTATGTTTTAAATAGAAAGGCAACGTATTACATTCATACTATTTCTCTACTTACTTTTCTTTTATGAAACAATCATACGTTCTTCTCTATCCCTCTTCTACAAATAGTAGAATAAATAAATAAAAATGAATGTATGTTTGTCCTCTATGCTTTCCTGAACTATTGGTGCAATTGTGGTGAAAGATTGGTGGGTTGTTCTGCGTACACCTGGGAAGGTTCCTGCCCCCCCCCCCAAAAGTCTATATAAATAATGATTCAATTTCAACCACTGTGATATTTGCGGATTAGAGACAAGACATTATTTATCATATCAGCGCCGCCGATGTGCCGGAATTTTATCCTGCAGGAGTTTTTTTTACATGCCAATAAATCTGACATGAGGCTGTCTTTTTAAGCACACTTAAAAACCATTGGTCTGCGTCAGAGATAGGAAAGGAAGGAAAGGAAATTCATTGTAGAAAAGAACTAGTCCATACTTCACCTTGCCAACATGGGAAAACTACGAAAAACCCATGGTCGGCCGACCCCAGGAATAGAACCCAAGGCCTCCAGAGAGCATTTCATCTCGAAGCCATCTTGCTGGATGATAGTAGTTGTAGTAGTAATAATTAGGGCTTGGAAGTTCATGCCCTAAAAACACTGAAATATGCATGCAAATATGCTCTTAAAAACTTGAAAATATGCCAAGAAATATGCACTATTTAATTAAAGCAATTGATATTCCTTTGCAGTAGACAAGACGAGTTAGTATAAATAATAAATAAACTTACCTTATTCCTTAAAGATTGAAGCAGAAGTGGTCCCGCTGCTAGTATTAACTGCAAAGTGCAGTTCACAACCAACACTTTGCAAACATTTTTAACTGTAAATTTGAAATTTGAAATGTCGGATTATTAATTGTGAACACGGGAATATCAGCAGCTAAAAATGCTTGGCACAAGTCATAGGAAAATTCAGTAACCCTACTTCCTAAACACTCTACTAGCTGTTTTTGAACAGGTTCTTTGTTTGCCAGTTTTCTGATTCAATTCTCCTTATGTTTTGGTGTTTTTATGTGCTGAACTATTTGAAATCTTTTCTCACTCCCTACATTTTTCTCACACGCTCCATAAAACAGTACCTGTTATCTGTAGATGTTAAATCACCCGAAAACCCTCTCTGTAAATTAATTAATTTTATTTTCGGCATTTGCAGAGCTTTTTAACATTTTACACGCCTAATTTAATTTGGTGGGAACCAGTTCACAACACTGTTACGTTTGAAGACCACAACACAACTACTGGTGGGCAGGCAAGCGTTGCTATAATCGTGCTGCTCAAAACGTTGAGCTGCACTTTATCTTTGCCACTATAAACCTCTCAGATAACGCACTGATTATTTTCTACGAGCATACATATAATGAAAGGATGGAAACAGGGGATTCACTGCATGACAACATGACTCAGCATTAGTTCTCGCCACCTCGCGAGTTGCATCATCATGTGCAATACTACCAATGTGAAAAATATTATACAGATGGAAAAAATAATAATAAAAAAAACCATAAAATCATTAAAATATGCAATATATGGGCTATAATATTGAAATCTTCGTGAGTTGTCATCATGTGTAATATTACCAGTATGAAAAATATTATCCAGGTGGAAAACAGTAAAAAAAAAAAAAAAACAAAACAAAAACAAAAAACAAAAAACAAAAAAAAAACAAAAAAAAAACATTGAAATCATTAAAATATACAATATAGGGGCTATAATATTGAAATAATATGTATTTATCAAAAATCAAGAAAATATGCAATTATATGCACCATAAAAATCATGTTCAAATAACTGAAAATTCCATAATTCGTGCACAGAATGTAAAAGCATACATTTTTAACCCCTATGAAAAAACATGCAAATGCATGAACTTCCTAGCCCTAGTAATAATAGTGGTGGTGATGGCGGCGGTGGCGGTGGCGGCGGTGATGGTGGCGGTGCTGGTGTATAACTCTCTTATTACACACGGTACCACAGGCGTTGGACACTGATGATACATGAAGTGAAATTATAATTGGGAAAGGAAATTTGGGAAGGAAACTTTCCAGGCTCAAATTTAGGATTCCTCCATGGCATTTGCCAGCTATGAGGGCTGAGAAAAATCTGTAAAGAACTTGTTAGAGAGGATGGTGCTGGCGGGGTTTGAGCACAGACATCCGTTCACGAATCCGTGGCTTAACAAACTTGTCTACCCGTGTTGATTGTGTGTGTGTATGTGTGTGTGTGTGTGTGTGTGTGTGTGTGTGTGTGTGTGTGTGTGTGTGTGTTTGTGTTAAGTAACTGATAGAAAAAATAAGGTCTCTATTTTGTACATTTAATCTAAATTAATGTTAATTTTAAAATTCTATGTTAATTGTATTTGCAGTTCATATAGTGTTGCATTGGTGATCTTTCACGGAAGCAATGAGCCATAGAAATCCACCATGCGTGAGAAACTTGTAGCAGTAAGTCATTATTGTGTCCGTTGTTATTTGTAGCACACGCCAATGAAATGATGCCGCACGCCTAACAGGTTTCAGCTGTAACGTCAATCGTAAACCTTTCTCATCAGTACAGTTCATTGCACTGGAATTCGCTCCCATCACCGTCACTTGTCATGCCAAATATTTCACGTGGAGCATTGCCAGTCCCAAATTTAAGGAGAGGTCACATCGCGTACGTATAACGGAGGTGTTTGTAGCTAATTTCACCATATTTGGACCAGTAAGATGGTTAAGGAAATGCAACACTGAAATTCCCTGAAAATTTCAGAAAAATGAGCGTAGATGTGCGCGTCCAAAACATATTTAAAAGCTATAATTTCAACATTTCTTTTCACTTTTTATTGTTGTTGACTTTATATGTATCAAGGTAAAAACAGGAATTAAAATTCTTCCCATTTAAAGTTTCGAGTTTTCTGATTATTTTTTCTCAGCCCTTTTGTTTTCTAAAAAATGCCCCATGCGGCTGGTTTTCATTTAATTCTTCTCTGAATGTGCATGCTAGTTCTAAAAATGTAAACAATTGAAAGCTCATATAAATTGTTCATGATCTAACGAATTCTTTAGTAATTTATATTTAAAGATGTAAGAAAATGGAAATTTAGAATCCTAAGTTCTTAAAAACTGCCTATGTGGTCTGGTGGCTAGAATGCTTCTAGATCCAAAGGTCCTGGGTTCGATTACCGGTTGGACTATGGGGAATTTTCTTTATCTAGGTCTATTCCCGTTCTCCCTGGGCCCAGAATTTGGAAGCATGAGTGAGTGAGTGAGCGAGTGAGTGACTGAGCGAGTGAGTAGGGTTTAAGGGCCCATCGACAGCTAGGTTATTACGGCCCCTGTATTTGGGAACAAGTAAAAATCGATAGTATGTTATTATGTTAGATTCAATTAAAAATAAGATAATAAAGTGATATTTAAAAGCAAACAGTTGAGTTTCCTCTGCACCTATACGCCCATGAGATAAGACTCGAGCTGACCAGCGACAGAATTGGCTTCAAAACGTGGAGCTGCCCAAATATGTAGATCTGCTTCAAATCGTGTGAGCTATGAACAGACCAACAACATAATAAATAACACTTCTCAAATCTCATATGTAGGACATTAGGACAGTAAAACTGTTTTTGAAACCCAATAACTTGAACACTAAAGATTATATCACAACGGACTTAAAAGGCGTTTACAGTTTACATAAGACAAACTTCAGATTAAATTTTCAGCCCGGTTGTTCGAAATAGAGGATCACAATGAGCACAGGAGGCAGTATACAGTAATTTAAAAAGGAAGGTTTCTTTCTATCTACTTTCTATTATTCAATATAGAGTATATCTAGTCCTTAAAAATTGTTTTAACAGTTAATGCTACAGTAATACAAGTACCAGTACATTTTGCAGACGGAGACAACCTCTGGTACTTAAAACTCAAGTGGCTAACTTTATACTAGTAATAATATTACGGGACCTTTGAATGAGTTCAGAAAAACAATGAAGTTGGTTAATGCATAAAAGTAATTTACGTTACGATTCAAACTCGGCCGTAACTCGTAAACGAGTTCACCAAACACTTCTACAATATTTTATTCCATATTGTGTTGAATTTTATTATTTTAAATAAATAAATATTACCTAACGTACGCGTATATAGTGTTCAAGTTGATAAATGTGCTACGCTCATTGTGGGGCCACCTATGCACGAACACTGTTGATAGAAAAACCTAACTGCACCAACCTTTTAAATGCGATAAAATGCATTTCAAGTTAATACAGGAGGATTTGTCCATATAATTTAAATTGAGTACCTCATTTGTTTACTATAAAACAATCTGGAAGTAAACAATGAGGGTTATGGGGTTTTTCAGGGTTTTCCCGGGTCTCTAGATGAATGCGGGGAAGAATAATTACATTCCCCGAATGTCCTGTCAATCCATTTCATTTCATTAACCGTTTCATTAATGCTTCATCCCGTTGGTTCTTTTAGGGCCGCAAGTGTCAGCGAAGGCGTTAGGTGCAGTTCGGCAGGGATGATATGCGCTCAGGAACTCTCTCCGTTCCTCGTTGTCGGGGGAGCCTATGGGGGCGTTAGACTCCACCGAGATCCCTGTGGATGGACCCGGAAGACCTAAGACATCAAGGAATCGTCAAACTTGGTAAACCTCAGGGACCTCTGTCAATGTTTCTGCCGCTAGATCCGTAGGTATCTGGCCGCCCGTGTCTCCTCTCACCTCGTCCTTCCTCCCGGGGGTGCCCCTTGGTGGCATGGGTACAATAAGCACAGCTTCACTGCCGAATCTCCGCCGTATTCCTCCTAAACAATGAGGGTTTAGCGATTACTGTCAATTTAACATGGTGGGGTCATAAGTGAAGTTAACAAAAGGTGCTAAACTGGAGGTCCAACTAGGATCCACTTAACGGGGCGATTCCTGTTAATAGTTGGTTTTACTACTCCAAACTATTGCTTTAAATTAATCACGTGGCATCTAACTTAAGAAACGGAAGGAAAAGTTTGACATGCCAAATTCTTAGGTTATGTCGCGTTGCCACGTGAAGTTAGCCCTAAATAGCCCATTTATGAAAAAGAAAAAATATAATATGCTAGACTTTCATTATGTCGCGTTACGTTAAGTTCATCGCAATTCCGGCATAATTTATGTTGCTTCCTCTTCTTTACTTGTAAAATTAGGTACTATGACTGACGCAAGATTTAATGGCGGATGGCTCAACACAAAATCCAATCCTAGGCTTGCCATGCCTTACGATGTTATGTGCTTGGTTAATCACGCTGTGAAATTACGCTATAAAGCCGCTGATATAAACATCATATGCGCCCACAAAAGTTATTTGCACAACAGGAAGTAGAATATTAGGTAATAGTCACGTATCAACCGCCATTAAATTTTGCGTCCACCATAGCCATGTTTATCGTAGTTTATTTAATATGTTACCTAACGAAATCTTACTTATATAAAATGAATATTTTTGACGATAACAGAACCCACAGCTGTGCTCGAAATGCGGAAGTTGCTTTATCATTGTGCGCTTCGTACTGTCCCCTCTTCACCTTTCTTTCTGCCCCCTCTTTATCTCTCTTTCCAGTACCTCTTATACTCCCTTTTTCTTGTTTCATTAAATGAACACTGAGGTAAAGTTATGAAATAAGGTCTTCAATTGTTTACTTCGTTTACATAGGGCGCAGAAAACTATTAGAGTCTACTTTCGTAATGACTGCGATTTGTAAACGAGAATTCGATCCCATTTGAAGAGAAGATCGGATTGAGATCCGTATCGATTATTGGCATGTAAAAGCGAATATTATTGGAATGATGTTGAAGTTGTTATATAACAAAGCTCGCTTCTACGTATGGAAAGTACGCAGTAGAACATGAAATTAGCGTTATAAATAATTAGGTAACATAAACTCTGTATTTAAGATACAAGTAAAAGCAGCGAAATAAGAGTACAGTTCAGTTCGTATTGATCATACTCAAGAGGAAAAAGGATTCATGTAGATTTCAGTACACCATGTCGTACTAAGAGATTGTTCGGGGTGGACAAGTGCGCCTACATGTACAACTCACTGGCAACTAGATGGTTCCATCAGTAGATGTTCATTATTTTCATTTCTAAACTTGAAACGCTTAGGCATTCTTATGCAAATATTATTCCCATGTTCTGCGCATTTCCGGTGTCTGGCAACGTACAAGGCGTCACTATTTATTCTTGTTCAACTTGTCATCAAGATATTGAGAAAAACATTCTACCCAATTTCATAAAAAAAGATAAATAAAAATCGTAGTTATAACAAACGTTACTACCTACAATCCTTCACAGGTCTCACATTGTTAGTTTTTCTACTACGTATTTATTTACCTGCAGAAGCAAAAGAAGTGTTCTACTCCACTATAAATTCGGAGTCGAGATTCACCAGAAATACATGCTTTGAGGTCTCCTGACCCCCGCCCCAAAGAAAAACATTTTAGAAAAATATCTGCGCGCCCATGTGTGTGAACAGCATAGCTCAAAAACGAAACATTTGATAAATACCAAACTTGGCATATGCTCAGCATCTTCCTCAGAAGCAACACGGAGATTTTCAAGAATATTCCTCCATTTCAAATCATCCTTTATATGGAAAAGTTCGATGTGTTTGGTTCATTAAAATGGATATTACAATGTTGATTAAAATACCGTATAGTTAAGATGTTTACATCACAAATAAGGTGCTCATCTTAACTTTGTGGCAATAGCCTCTGAAGCCCTCCTCACACGCAGGAATTATATACGCATAATTTTGTATAAACGGTAAACTATAACGAACAGACAAAAGTGTACTACACGAAAAACCTAGATCTCTTTCAAAGACAATTTATTTAAGACAACCTTTCCTGTGGCATCAGCCATTTTCAATACATTAGTTGTTATTGTTTGCAATTTTTCAAAACTGTGTTTTTCTTAGTGCTGCCGGTATTCAATTGTTTCTCGCAATGTCATGGAAAGAATATGGAATTTCAAGGTTACCTAGTCATAAAAAACAACTGAATATGGATTCGGTTTCCTGCATCCCCCATCTACCTACAAGAAAATAGGACTATTTCTGCAAGTGTTTACTTCCATTTACATAAGGTAAATAAACAATATAGGCTTGTGTAAGAGTAGTCTGTAGAATGTACATTATAAAAATGAACGATAGTGATAAGTCATGTGAATGTAACACACCGGGTGTTTAAAGGCAGAATTGCCTATAACGTAGACTACCAAACCATAAAATAAATGTTTACAAAACCTGAAAAAAGAAAAAGAAAAAGTAAAGGAGAGAAAAAAGAAACATGTCATCCACGTGTTCAACATTAGCAAACTTGCATTGGCTTTTTGCCTGATCTTGTACGTTTCACTTTTTTTTTTCCTTCCTCTCCTCTGCAACTCCCGTATTTATTTTAAAAATGTCTGCCAAATTATTCATTCGATGAAAAGCGTATTGCAAAAGTATTTCCGAAAGTATCTCCGAGCACTGAAGTCCGTATACACGTTTATCTACTTCTGAAGTGTCACTCGAAGTTCATGTTAGCAAGTTTGATCTAATAGTATCTTTTAACAAATGTATTTGTTCACATCCACGGTAATTGCAAAAAGTAGGCGTTAGATCACGTTTGTCGACTATTAGTTGTCAATCGTGTACTTGCGGCTAACTTGTTCAATAGCCCGAGGGATTCGGCATTGGACTGAGCTTACAGCCAAGTGCTCTCAAAGTAAAGCTATGGTCAAGGATGCGAATGTGACTCTGATACCGAAATAGTACAACCGCGTACTTGAGGTATCACTTTCGTTTTTAACTAGAACAGCATGATACCACCTTGTTGATATCGGTGACGGATACTGAAGAATAGAATCGTCGCGAAGAATATTACTCGACGGCAATACCAGTTTGCACAACACGCGCCAGTGTCGCGGTTGACGGAACGGCCCGCAGAGTGCCGCGAGATCTTTACCGTCATCACATTATGTGATATGCAGCGCAGTCCAATATGGCGGCTGACTCGGGTATGGATACGTGTCCATCCCCAGAAATACCGGACTCCAGGAAAAGGCCTTTGGATGGAGAAGTTGAAAATGGTACGACGAAGAGATCGTATTATGGTGGAGGTAACTATGTAAATATCCCATCACATCACAGGTGACAACAGCAGTTTCCATGAAACATAAGTGAAGTTGGCGATCTTCGTGCCAGCTCTGAGGTGGCATCCAAGGAAAAAATCCGCAATTGAATTCCTTCCCTTCGAAGTATCACTATGTAATCCAGGCTGTGAAGATTTTAATGTTATACAGTACAGTACAACATTTTTGTGCTAGCTGTCACTTGTTCGTAAGCGAAATATCCTGTGATGTATAATGTGTAAGGGCTCGTGTTAAGTTAATAATAGCTCTGTTCATTGAAGATAAGGGTTGTGAAACTTAATTTTAGTGTTAAAATTAATGGAAAAATTGCGATGTGTCGGAACACATTGAAAATGTAACAGTGATTAATATTCTATCAGCGCTGTGACCTTGTCAATCTGGCAACTCAGAATGTCAAGCCCTTTCTGCCATTTCGTTTTAAGTAATGTTTGATGGACTTCAATCACACTAAAATGAAAAAAAGTTTCTGCAGTGATTGTGAGCGATATTAAACTGCTCTTATCTGACCTGGAGGACTAATAGCCAATAATACAGTAATAATATAAGCAGAGTTTTGAAGGTCAAGGTTTAGATGTAATTCTAGAATATTATCAAGACATCAATGTGACATTAAAATATGTAGCCTTTTTACGTATTTGAAGGACTAAAAATCAAGCTTCAAAGTATCTAAGCTTTGTGAACCAAATAAGTGAAGAATTTGCCCTGCCCTAGACAAACAGGTGTGTGTAGCATGGAAGGAAAGAAATTGGGTGGGTAGCATTAACATCATCTGTTATGTCATCTGCACTTTAATGGAGACCAGTTAAGTTTCTGTTCTGTATAGCCATTTATTAGCAGTAATGAAATGACACATGCATCAGGTTTGTCTAAAATAATTCTTGCATGGGATTTCAGTATAAATTAACCCCAGATTTCAAGTTAAGTTTACTGAAATTAGAAATTTAGAATGCTTGTTATACTACTGAGAAGGCAGGAATTTAATTCAAGAAGACCTGAAAAAGTACTTGGTTTGGTTTACTGCAATTCACTAAGACATGTTGAAGGTTAGTTGTAAGCAACTTAAAATTGTTAGTGTTTTGAAGAAAAAGACCAGTGCTTAATGGGAAAAACTTCCTGCAATGTGATTATCACCATTTAAAACATTTAAGATAAATCTGTCGGGCAATGCAAAATTAAGGTTAAATAGGATGGTAAAGGCTTATAGCAGTGTTATCGATATCATTGGCAACATTGACATTAAAATTATTCAGGAAGTTTCTTTTACATCTAAAAGAAAAAATTTAAGTACATGCCTTATCATGAGGCATCTTAATTTAATAATTTGTGTGATGTTTTCAGCGTTATTTGCACTTCCCATGCTTTGGGACCTGCTAATTTAGCTTCATTTATATGTGCATCTGTAACACATTGTTGTATTGACCCCTACAGAACATTGAAGTACTCTTTCCATAATCAAGTGGAACTCTTAAGAACTTCTTTTGTTTCTCTTCTTCTTGTTTTTTTTAAGAATATCTCTTTTATTAGTTGTCAGCAAGTTTTTGATATAGGCATTCACCAGGTCTTTCATCCAAATTCCAGATAGACACCACTGTCTGCTATTTGACATGTTTGCACCTGAGAGCAGCTGCAATTTTGTAAATGTTTTACAGAGTTGAGCTTCTCTCTCTCTCAAACTTTTTATTGCTAAACATATGGACTTTGTATAGTAAGAATTGAGTTTTCCGGCATTCTAATGAGATTTTTCCAGAATTTTCACACGTCTTGCAAAGATTGATTATATCTGCTGTATGACATTGTGTTTTTGATTATTGGTAGGCTTTGTATTTTTCAGTGAAGGAGAAAATCTGATGTGTTACACTCATGACTTTCTCTACTCTTGTACTAACTATTCTTGCAAACTCTTATTCCTCTATCTTCTTCATGTTAGTCAAGCTAGACATCTACAGTAATTATTTTATTGCTAATTTTCTTGTAGGTGCAAGGGGAATATGGGGATAGAGTAGGCTTTAAGCGATACTCAAATATTTTAAATCTGCTCACAATTTGATGGCTTTGAAATTACATTCTCTTTGCACGGCCAAGAGATAAAAAGTGAATGACAGCCTTCCATTTGAGAAAAGTTTGTGTTGCAAAACTCACACAAATCACAAGGAATATCTCTGAAATGGTTCACTCTACTTGTGTGTTTTAATGAGATCTATATTTTTTGTATAGTAAGACTTGGTCTATCTCGAATGGTGTACCAGTTATGCAAAAGTCATCAAGAGTAAATCAGACTACATGGGCTATAGCCAGAAAATTTTTAATCAAATTTGTTAGCCATTTTTGAGAAAATCAAAATGTTAGAAAAATTTTCCATATAAAGGATACTTTACGGTGGATAAATTTTCTTAGAAATCTTTCTGTCGCAACCTTGAAAGATATTAAGCTTAAATAACAACTTTAGTTTTTAACCCACTTTACGTTTCAGAGTTATGCTGTTCAGACGCACATATACATACATGGATTTTTTTCTAAAAATGTTTCTTTTGAATTCAGGGGTCCTCAGAACGTATATTTCTGGTGAAATCTCTACATCAGAATTTTGAGTTGAGTAAAATACTTCCCCTGCTTCTATACATAGTAGAGAAAGTAAAAATTTAATATATTTGAAATTTTCAGATAAAAGTTCAATAACTCCTTTCTATAGGGGATCCATATGCCCCCTTATTTTTAATTTTATTTCAAATGATAGCGTAAGGTATATATTCTATTTTTCTGTAGCTCTGAGGGTTTTCTTCAGCAGGATGATGTTCTGCCTGCTGCTACAGTGATACATAATTGGATTTTTATTGCTGTGTGGTGTTGATGCATTCCAAGTATTACTCAGGACATATAGCAATGCGCAAGGATTGATGGCATTATCATGTTTATATAAGTACCCTGGTAAGACAGAGCATGCATAGTTCTTCTGTTGCCCACAAACAAATGCAGTGCTATCTGTCCTATGTAATAGACATTAAACATATTGAAATCCTTAGCCCAAAACCTGAGAATGCAGGTCTGGTTGTAGCTTTATTGAGCTACAACCTATTAGAATATGTTCTGTTGAAGTAATTCAAAAACGGAAATAAGGATACGTCATCTAGCTAGAGTATAAAATTATCTTTGTCAGTCCTATTTTAGATGCAGTTCTAAGAGATATGTTTGAACAGCAGAATACAATTTTCTTTAAAGGGAGAATAAATGCAGAAAATTGCCAAAAAATGACAGTAGTTTTATGTAGTCTTGTGCATTAGAATTTGCCCTTAAATTTGATGTGTATTTTATTGTTGTAGACATAATACTCATATTTTTGAAAATGATATTTCAACTGCCATTTTTTATTCTGAATTCTTCACAGAAAATATCATAACCCTATTCTGTTTTATTATTCCAGAAAATGGTACATTTCTAAATTTGGCAGCATCCATATGATTGATATGATGCAATGTGGTTTGTTTCTTTTTAAATGTACATACTGCATCTCTTTCTCTATTTCAACCTACGTTGAACTGCTTTTTCCTCAAAATGACATTTTCTGAAATAAATGATCAGTGTTTGCAAACTATCAAAGATGACTAAATAAAATTATATGATAAAAACACCTCAGATCTGTTACTGATCTACTTTGGTGTTAGTATGTTTTTCTTTTCTTTTTATTTGAAAACTTTGTGCAAACACTTTGGCTGGTAGAGGGCAGTTTATGGCTGTATTGTTTATAAGGAACTGCTGCCAACATTTGAATGAAAAATAGAGCAAAGAGATTCTGCTTTCGATGTACAATTGAACCTGATTTATGCATATATCAAGGGAAAGAGGGAAAATTATAACTCAGAATTACTTATAACTGAGGTTTTGATAATGCAGGATATTTTTTTTTTAAAAAAAGCAATATAGTGGGCTTAAATGTGTAAAATTTTACAAGCAACAAAGATATGTATGAAGAAAACGTTATTTTGAACTTGGCCCTCCTTTAAAGAAATCAGTTAATTTGGCTTAATTCTTGCATTAAGTGCATACCCCTCATTTTGCTACCACGTAGCGTGGTATAAACAATTCCTAATTCTCAGCAATTTTGGTTTTGTGTTAAGTTCCATCTCTCGTATGAATTTTACTTTCTGATCTAGTGTGTACCATTTCCTTTTTCTGTTCTCCATGGCTGATTAAAAGCAACTGAGAACTGAAAGACAAAACCGCTATTTAACGGTAAACACCAGATACCAAAAATGTTGTTTACTTGTCATTTGTTGCTACAACATTATCGTACCGAAAGATGCTGGGTTGGGTTGGGTCGGGTCTTTGTCAACAGAGATAAGGAAAATATGCCTTGAGTTTCTTTTAAGATAACGTATGCCGTATGTTCATTAAAATTACGTAAAACTCGGTTATATTCCACTGACATTTAATATATATAATTGCAAATTATGTATAAATGTATTACATATAAATAAGGTTTTATTAACATGTTTCTAAATTACAATTTGTCGGGACCTACAAAAATTTACGTATTAATGCAAGTTATGTAGAACTGGGTTATGTATAAAGCAGGTTCAACTGTATATCAATAAAGGGATCCATATTCTTGAAAAGGATATTCAAAACTTGTGTGTTGTAAAGTTTAGTCCAGGATTGAAGGCTTCAGGCAACATATGCTTACTGAGAGAAGGTATTTTCCAAGAGGCCTAAATCTTGTTGATATTTTGAAACATCAGCCATAATCTTTTTCAGAAAACACAAGTTGTCAAACACGTTCCTTATAGCCACATGCTCATGGAGCAAACACATCAGCTTTTGGATATTTTAACCCCATATTTGTGTGTACTATAGCTGACACAAAATTTAATGGTGGATGATTCAACACAGCATCCAATCAGAGGCTAGCCACACCTTGCAGTGTTATATAAACACCCTATGAAATCACGCTGTAAAGCTGGTGATATAAATATCATTTGTATTCACAAAATTCATTTGCATAATGGGAAAGAGAATAGAAATGGTCAATATCTGCTGCCATGAAAGTGTTTGCCATAGGTGGTTTGGATGGAGTGCAACAGGTTGTGTGGCCTATTCTGCAGTCACTGCAGGGGTTTCTATTGTGGAAATTCAAAGAGGATGTTCAAAGTAAGCTCCTACTCTGAGTACAACAGTAGTTGTCAAACCTCAACACATTAGGTTGTGTAACCTGCTCGGCATAGAACACACTTGACACCTATAATCTTGCAACAAAAGAATTCATTCTCCCATTTAACATGAAATGTTCGTTTTTGAGTCAGTGCTTTCTTATCAGATGCCACAGTAAAATAGTTGCACAGATGTTTGGCGTTTGCCACTGAATAAGTGTCCAAGTGGCAGCTGGGAGAGAGAGAGATAAAAATCAATGCATGCATTGTGCTGCTGCTATTTCAAGTGAAGGCCACAATTACAGTGATAATCACAACACGGGTTGTGCCAAAGGCTAGTGTACATTGTTGTCCTATGGATTAGCCCTTCTTGCATCCTGCAACTACATTGCAGGTTTATAGTTGCATTTGCTTCGCAAATCATCTTTACGAGATAATTCACATGGAGATGACTCTTGGTAAACATGATCATGGAAAATACTCTGAGGGTAAGATTTGGGGATCTCAGGGTCGTCTTGTCCAACATGCTATGCAGTCCAATCCATTGAACAAGAGGTCTGTACCAACAAGCGGTTCTCAAACGCGTTCCAAACTAATACCAACATTTTCTTATGCATATGCACAATCGAGCACGCTCTCAGAATTAGTTTTCAGAATTTTGTATGGTTGGAGCATTAGTTGAAGCATTATTAATCTGTTATTCTGAATGACCTGAGTACACGTTGTAAGCCATACAATTTTCACATGTCCAGAATTTGCAGTTCCTACTTCCTGTGCAACAACCGATCTCATTGTGCTGCAATCCTACTTAGGTACTGCACATGCTCATAGAATTTAGAATTGATTCTGGATCGTGTTGAAACAAACCTAGGATATCCCCTAGGTCTGTCTTCCATGCATGCAGAATGGCCATCTTGTTGAAAGATCATGTCTCAACGAATGTGCAGTCACACATGCTTTAGCAAAATATGCAAATGTTGTTCAACAAAGACAATATCTGGGAAACTTTTGTTGTAAATTGTTTGCGTATCATTACATTGGCGTTCTCCAAAAACTAGCAACAACATGTCGTGATTTCTTGTTTATGTATCATAGTAAACAACAATGGAGTGCGAGTCATATAGTTACCAAAGTTCACTATGTGTCCACCAGGAAGCTGTGTAGCAGTTGCGCAGTATACTCATTCTTGAGCACGTAAAGCCCCTAGACAAGAAGGGCATCCAATCTAATGCTCAGCATCAGTCTGAAGCACCCAGCACATCAGATACATCTATTGCAATAATTATACTCGTTCCAGACTGTACCCACTCTCAGGCTTCAGGCCCATTTATTTCTCAGCTTGCTGCCATCTTCCTCCATCCAGAAGCTTCTGTCTCTTGTATTCAAAATCCATACGTAATGAAGAGGAGTTCAGTCTATTTACAAAAAATTCAAATTATATGTCCTGCAGATGATGATATTTTCATCCAAATAGTTAGAACCAACAAAATATAAAATGACAAAGTATTGTATGCACACATTTTTTATTTATTTAGGGGACTTCGAAGTATGCATTTCTGACAAAATCTTGATATCAAACATTTGTGTGGAAAGAGTATTTCCCCCATCTACTGTAGGCGGGTGGGAGAGGAAGTAATAATAAATCTCACTTTGAGACACGCCTGATAGAGAAGTATCACCAGTGGCAGCCAGCAATGAAGGACTCTAGGATGGTGCCCTCCCAATAAATAAAAATAAGAAAGAAAAGGCAACATTACATTGAAAGCACTAGTTCAAATATCCTTGACATCAAGCCACATGCATCATGCCAAAATACATACCTATGCTTCCTGTTTCTATTTACCCATTTTGTTTCGTTTAAAATGTTTTTACACTGCTAACAACTGGAAGAACCCAATGTTTTCATTATGGATGCAATTTCGGACTGCACCTTGCCCATCCAGGAATCTTCACATCTTAGGGATACTGCAACCGGTGCGGAGAGGTGTGGGAATGGCTTCGACTATAAGCGAGGGGCATGGAGACTAAACATAATCTGGGTGGACTCCGAGTGGAGGGGGAAAGGGCCTCTGAGCTGTCTGACCAGAATGAAACAAATCAATGTGGCGTGATCTTTGCCAACAGGGCTGCCACTCGCATACCATACAAACTCCTTTCTCTTAAATTCAATTTTTTAATTTAAATTGATTGTAAGTGAAATGTAGTTCTGAACTAAGTTAGCTGTTGCTGTAGCATTTAAGGTATAGTGTTGCATATTCCCAATAAGATGACATCAGGAAAGTATATTAATACTACGTTCATGTTAGTAATTTTGCTAGTAGCATATTGCATAATGTAATTCGCTGTGTTTGGAAGTGGTTAAACATAATATTAGCAGTGTTTTTGAGTGATGTGAAGGTGTGAATCTTCACAGGGATTGTGAACTAAACTAGTGAACAGAGTAACTAGTGTACTCAGTGTGGGGGTGTCACGAGTTTTGCATCTCAATGAAACTTGCTGCTTTGCATGTTCATCAGAACCATAACTTCAGTTATATGTTTTATGTATTTGGGTTACCTTTCCTGGAAAATCAGTGTCTATTTTTGTTTGTTTCTGTTAAAGTAACCTCATATTTGTATGAAGTGTTAATGCTTTAAAGTGTACTGTATAATTGTCACTTAAGGTTCTGGGGAAATGTGGTAGAAAGCAGAAGAATATTTGTTTTCCAGGACAAGTTTTCATGCTCAGCTGGGAAGTTCCATTGATTGTCGAGACTCAGAAGATTACAGTTGAAACTTGCTTCAGGTCTGTGGCTTAGTCTGTGACAGATGATGTTAGCCCAAAAGTTAGTAATCAACGGTGGGTACCCTTGTAGAAATTGTTACTATTTGAACAGTTCCTCCTTTTCATTTAAGTGCAAATGTGAGTCTAGTATAGAATCCCTTTCATCTCTTTGTTTGCCTTTTCTGTATGATCTTTGGGTACCCTCACAACAATTGTAATTAGTAAATCCGTTTTATTTTATTTTTTGTGATTCACAAATTGCATCTTGAGATTTGCTAAAACTGAGCTGCTCTTTGTATTTACCCCACATTTTATTTAGTATTTTTATTAAAGAATGTAAACTATCTTCTATTCCTGTGTGTCTCTGTCTTCTATTCTTGTGTGTTAGTACTTATTTCTTGTTATAAATCTATGTTGTTTGCATGTGTAGGGTAGTTAGATTGTATTTTGAACCCACTCTCGCAGCCTCTCTACTGCACGAGACAGTTGGCAGTCGCCGGGGAATTTACACTGGCAGAGGCAGACTAAAATCCTTACCTTACAGTAGATGCTGGAAATGTTGACCTTCTGTTCTCAAACAGGCAGCATATCTCGTGTAAATATTCTCGCTCGCTCTCCAATGCTCAGCAGCAGGAATTCTTTGATTTCTTGCACGTTTTCTCTTAAGTTCTTGTGATGTGTGAGGATTGGAATGATGCACTTTGTCTTTAAAAGAACCCCATAAATAAAAATCATAACTCATTAGGTCAGGAGAACGAGAGGGCCAGAAATCAACACTAATTATTCTGTCATCAAACACCTCTCGTACTACATTTAATAATACAGCAGCTGAATGTTGCAGAATCTTGCTGGAATCAACCATATGATTTCTCTTCTTTTGTCAAGTGATTGAAAAATGGCCTCAGGATTTACCTCTGATATTGCTCTGCATTTATTGTTTCGTCAAAAAACATGGGCTCTATTATTCTTCTAGCATTTGTCGCACACCACATTCCAATTGTCTGATCATAATGAGGTGTTTCATCAAGTAGCACAGGTTTTTCTGAAGCCCAGTAACAACTGTTGTATTTACACATCCGTTAGATGAAACCAAGATATATAAGTGAAAAACAAAAACAGTGGGTCAATGAAACCCCTGTATTGTAGAGCCTATTCTGTTCATCATGGCACTCCTGAAGTATAGATGGGCAATAGCAGGAACCTGCCCACTTGCATGATAGGAGAGGTGAGGATTAGTATACCACTTTCTCTGACTGATAACTGCACGATAATTATTTAAAATCTGTAAGCCAGGGGTGTAGCATTAATTGAGTGGGTGATGTGTTGCGTACCCTGCCAATTTTTCTTGCTTAACTTTTTCTTTTATCTATATACCAATCCCATTGGCTGATGCTTGCTGAGGAGTATGTTTCGAACAACAATCTGGTATTAATTAGTGTTGTTAGCGATTCATGCCAAGCATTGAAACAGGTGGTGATGCCTGCTTCATGCCAGTCACATCAAATGATGTGTGCGCACAGTGGATGTGACACAGAAAAGTGCATCTTGCTTGTGTTTATATTAAAGAGGTTTAAAGCTAATGTTTTCAGTGTTTTGTTTGGTAGTGAAGGTTAATTTCATATTTTTAACTTCTTCTGTACATATCACAGTACAAAGAGCAGCATTTTGAACAGCAATATGTGTGAATGTGTAAGAGAAAAGTACACCAGAAAACCGAGGCAGGGTATGCACATAGCCCACATGCTTCCATGTGGTTCACTGTGTGTTGTAGAGAGAATGCTGCATTCCCTGGAAACCTACTGCTCCGAATATGGAATCTGAGTGTTTCTAATGTCAACAAAATGAGAATACAGAAATAAATAGGGGGAATGATTTTTTGTAATTTTAATATTTACCGGTTGGTGAATTATAAAGGTCTATGAAAACTAAAAATTGTGAAAAAATTATTTTTTCAAAGTTATTTTCATTTAATAAATCAAAACAATACACCTTTTTCTGTCCTGAACGTTCTTCTGAGAGTACTTATCTATAATAGAAAGATATTTAAAATTATAAAAATTTTGAAATGTGGAGCATTTCAGGTACACTGCCAAAAAATATCTAGAAAAGATAATAAATTTAAAGGTGTTAAAAATATTGCAAAGAAAATGTGAATGTACATTATTCCTTACATGTCTTATATCTGATATGAGTTTGAACAAAATGCACTAATAACTATAGAATTTAGAAATTTCACTTATGCGTACCCTTAACACAGTTCAAAGTGCATACCCAAGTCCACACACCATGCTGCGCCACTGACGTTAACATATGCTGCTTGTTTATGTAACTGCCTGAGTTCTGACATCACTCACTTGTTCCCCACCACTCTAGTCACCTCTAATTTTTCTTCTCTTGCGCATATGGTGTGAGGACGATCTGGACAAACTGTAAATGTAGCTTCTTATTGGTTTAAATTTATAAATAATTAAACCTAGTTTATACAGACTATACATATGACACTTCTAAAATCAATAAGATAAAAGTTCAGCAGTCGATAGTGTGTTCTGGTCGTGAGATTTCTGAAATCTCCCTTGTCAGCTTGAAAATCTGACAACCTTATTTCTTCCTTACCCATGTCACCACTAACCTGATGATGGTAAGAGGGGGAGCAGATCTTGCTGCCATGAATTGTTTGGGGTACCGAATTTAGTTCTTTATTGCAATCCAAACCTCTAAACTGCTCATTGCTGCAAAATGTGCTCTAGTGCTTATTGTGAAGACTGATATTAGTAGAGAGCCTTTGTTTTACATGTGGCCATATTACGAGGAATTATTTGCACTGTCCTAAGCTATTTCTAAATGGTTCTGTTTCTCCTCCACTTGCCTGCTGATTAGTTGATGCAAAGTCTTTGTACAGATCTTGATATGTTGTGAGGCCAAGTGTTTTGATGCTTCAGAGTGTGATGCCGTTAAAGTGCCCTTAAGTCTATACTTCAGCACGCAGAATCTTCATGTATGATTTGTATGTGCTGACAAACTCTTGATGTTAAATGGTCGTTTGTAGACAAATTCCCTGCTGAGAGAGCGAAGGCTTTCACGGCCGGAGTCAGTATAACTAGGAGTTATTTCCGGGCTGTTATGCCGTGGTCTGCTGGAGTTGAAGAAACCACAAACAACCCTGTACACAGTATCCACTCTTCCCCCTTGGAAATGAGGAGGTGTCCATGACAAGATCACAGTTGACTGGTCCACAAATCCAACCGTCAGGTTTTGTGGCGCAGAGGGTGGTTCATTGCAGGTTTGCTTTTCTGCATCAGCTTCATAACCAGCTTTGCATTTGCAGCCACCAGAGGGAAGGTACCACTTGCCATCTCCTTTGCACAAATAGGTGGGGGTGTCAACTTCCTCTGCGTTGTCCACACATCGTCCTGTTGCCTGCTCAATAAATGTTACCTCTCGCCCCGTTGGTGTAGTAGGAAAGTGGGCAAAGTTTACTGTCACTTCTGGACATGTTATGTAATATACCTTTATAGCAAGCAAGGAAATACAGGCTCCTTGATCACGGAAGGCAAAGTATACACCCTTCTTTGTTACTGGGATGGATTTAACTTCTGTGTTGATTATCACTTCACTGTTGGTGTTAAACCTTCCCTCCCCCGCCGCAATTCGACCAATCAACTTATAGCTCTCGGGTTCCCATGGAGGAGGTTCTCTTGTGGCTGCGTCGAATTCGTAGTACAGCAAGCTGAAGGTTTCTTTGCATGAAAGGGCATTTCCAGGGAAAAGAGAGCAGTCTCTGATGGTGAACTTAATCTCAATGTAAATGCGATTGGCAATCCCTCGCTCCACAAAAGGTGTCCACAGCCAGTTGTTGACACTCATCTTCGCCGAGCAAGTTGTACTGTTGGATACTACACAGGAAGCTACCTTAGAATGGACCCCATATCCTTACGGACCTCAAGCCAACACACCGGGGTGGGTTGAGGAGAGCTTCACAAATTTTGAGAAAGGCATCAACTGGAGGTCATACGTGGTGTGTGATGTGGCATATAATAATGTCAACAACTGGCTGTGGACACCTTTTGTGGAGCGAGGGATTGCCAATCGCATTTACATTGAGATTAAGTTCACCATCAGAGACTGCTCTCTTTTCCCTGGAAATGCCCTTTCATGCAAAGAAACCTTCAGCTTGCTGTACTACGAATTCGACGCAGCCACAAGAGAACCTCCTCCATGGGAACCCGAGAGCTATAAGTTGATTGGTCGAATTGCGGCGGGGGAGGGAAGGTTTAACACCAACAGTGAAGTGATAATCAACACAGAAGTTAAATCCATCCCAGTAACAAAGAAGGGTGTATACTTTGCCTTCCGTGATCAAGGAGCCTGTATTTCCTTGCTTGCTATAAAGGTATATTACATAACATGTCCAGAAGTGACAGTAAACTTTGCCCACTTTCCTACTACACCAACGGGGCGAGAGGTAACATTTATTGAGCAGGCAACAGGACGATGTGTGGACAACGCAGAGGAAGTTGACACCCCCACCTATTTGTGCAAAGGAGATGGCAAGTGGTACCTTCCCTCTGGTGGCTGCAAATGCAAAGCTGGTTATGAAGCTGATGCAGAAAAGCAAACCTGCAATGAACCACCCTCTGCGCCACAAAACCTGACGGTTGGATTTGTGGACCAGTCAACTGTGATCTTGTCATGGACACCTCCTCATTTCCAAGGGGGAAGAGTGGATACTGTGTACAGGGTTGTTTGTGGTTTCTTCAACTCCAGCAGACCACGGCATAACAGCCCGGAAATAACTCCTAGTTATAAATTCCCTGCTGTTAGTGCACCTCACAGTAAACAGTTCACAATCTTGTGTGTATACTCAGGGCAGGGTCTCTCAAAGCCTAAAAATTGCACTGGGTGCAATCCAAGGTGCAAAGCTTCCTTGCACCATACGTCGTGGCAACTCATTTAAGTTCTGCTCAACTCGCATGGTTCAGAGCAAGAATTGAGGAAGCTGTGTTGATAGATGGCTGTCTTAATAGTGAATTATATATGCACAATAGAACTACCTAATAATGGAGCAACATGCTTCAAAGAAAGCAAAGAATGTTGAAAATCAATTTAAATCAAAGTAAGAACTTTTAGTTTTTTGAAAGTCATGATCATAGTGTCAAATGCCTTAGGCATTTGTACCAGTGCTTTCTAGATCATTAAAACAAAAGACCAGATTTGGTATTGAAAACCAAATTAACCACTTAAACACTGTGCACCACACGTGAACATTACACAGTGAAGTGCAAACAGTACTGAAAGTGAGGAAGAGAGATCGGTAATGCGAGTGAGAGAGAGAAGTGTAAGGAAGGACCAAGTGGAAGTTTGCACCAGGTCAATTTTTCGTAATCGCATTTTGCACCTTGCACCGGTGCATGCACCCTGAGAGGCCCGGATTTGGAGAGTGGGATATACAGCTGGTGTAGATTAGGAGTTAAAAACTTTGTGATTATATAACACAATAAGGGGTTATAGTCATGTTCCCACATGTATGCACTAGCAGACAAACTGAAATTTAATACAGAAGTGTCTTTCTTCTGCAGCAATGGGTGTGAGGGCCATTAAGGGGCCATTCTATATCACATCCAATGTAGTGTAAGGTGTCCAGGGCAATGATCCAATCTCTGAAGCAATGGGAAGACTTGCACAATATTGTGTGGACATGCTCCATCATGCAGCTGGTACAAAGTCTAGTTTCAGTATCTGTATTTGGCTGCTGTAACAGTTCTCTCAATGAAAATGGATCCAATAATGCAGTGTGTACTGATTGTGCACAAACAGTGACTTAGTGGATGCAGTGAAACAGCAACATGAATATGTAGATTCACAGTACCCCGGTGGTGCCAGTTCTTTTTGTTTATGTCTTCTAACACTTATTTTGCACCACCTGTATTCTTGATAAGAAACCAAAAATAATTTGCCATGTTCTTAGAGAGGAGAAACTTGATATCAGAAAAAAATGTGTTGCACTCACATGACTTTCTCTACTCTTATACTAACCATTCTTACAAACTTTTATTCTTCTTTCTTCTTCGTGTTAGTTGAGATAAACATTTGCTGAAGTTATTTCATTGCTTATTTTCTTGTAGGTACAAGGGGAATATGAGGATACAGTAGGCTTTGAGCGGTAGTCAAATCTTTTAATGCTTTGAGATTCCGTTCTCATTGCATGATTAACATTTAAAAAAATGAACAACAATGTTGCATTTGACAAGTTTTGGAACGATTATTTATTATTTTAATAATTTTCGCTGGGGTGAAAGTTTTCATGAAGTTTTATTCATAAGTTTTCCAAAACTGACACAGTTAACAAGGAATATCTCCGAAATGGTTCACTCTACAAACAAATTTATTTGGGCATAAATTGTGTGTTTTAGCGAGATCTACATTTTTTGTATCCTAAGATTTTGCCTATCTCTTATGGTTTATCAGTTATGCAAAAGTCATCCTGGGTAAACAGGACATGGGCTATAGCCAGAAAATTCAAGATACATTTCATTTGTCATAAAAATATCTTAAACATGTGTAATTTTAATCAAAATCGTTAGAGCCATTTTCAAGAAAATAAAAATTTTTCATGTAAAGGGTAGTTTAGGGTAGAGCAATTTTCTTCAAAATCTTTGTGTCGCATCCTTGAAAGACATTAAATTTAAATGTCAACTTTGGTTTTTAACCGACTTTACGTTTTTGAGTTATGCTGTCCACAGACACACATACACATGGACCTTTTTCTAAAAATGCTTTTTTTTTTTTTTTTTTTAATACTTTTCTTACTTGTAGAGAAAGTAAACAATTAGAATGAAGTCCAAAGAAATCTGTGAGAGAGCTTGTACAAGAACCAGGAATTTCATAAACCTTGGCTTGAAATGTAACTTAAGTTTTAAAATTAAAGCCATATAAGACAACTGTAGTTCAGTAATTACAACCACATAATAATGTGAGTAGAGTTAATTTCAGCAATTGATGCTGGACCATATATGATCACTCTATTGACCCATGTATAATTTTTTATGGTGTAAACATGGTTTTGCTTTCATGACCATGAAGAATTAATGAGTGTTAATGCAAACTTTGTAAAAAGGTTGTGATATGTGTGGGGGGAACAAGGACATCATTTCCAACATGTTCTTTGACGAAGGTATGTGGTTACTGTAGTTATAATTTGCATGAGAAATCTGTGTGCTTGAATTTAAGGGATACTGCTGGCAAACTGGTGTTTTCCAGTGCCAAGAAAATTCCTAAACAGGTCTGCCAACCATCCAAATGAAGGCTCTGTATATTGACTACTAAATATTTTAAGCAATGAAAAGTGAATAAACATTATCCACTTTGTTTCTTCATAATGGGTCAGTCCATCTCAAAACGGCCAGGAAACAGAAATAATTACATCCAATTTTTTAAAATCGGTGACATTTTGGGTATGTGTTGAACCTCAACCCAACAATTTCTGTGAAAGTTCATGCTTCTGCACAAAGTAGTTTTCATTATAATGTTAAAATAAGTATAATTTCATGCAAAATGTCATATTTGAATATAAATATATTGTTAACAATGTCCTTTGGAACAGTACTTGTAAATAAATATAAAGATTAGTAGGACATGCTAGAGTATTATTATATTTAGCTTAACTATATATTTATTATTTTAATAAAATTGAGTTTAAATAAGTACTGCCATTTTAAAAACTAGGAAATAATGCTAAAATATTGAACTCAAAATTTGGATCATCTTATCATGCATTGGGGACCTCCTGTTCCAGTATTTACAGTTTGGCTATTCTTATGAGGCGTACCAATAATTTAATATGTCCTCTAGCTGTGTTACGAGGGCTGTCACCTCAGCTTTGGTTGAGCATAGTTTTTCTGTCAGGATTACCCTCCCTTAGGGAGTTGTCTTTTCTTCGGCTAACGGGAGTCTCCTTCCCGGGTTTTAATTCAGAGTTTGACTTCTCCTCCCCTCTTAATTTGTATTCCTCGGAGGGAAGGGTGTCCCAGTATCTGAGCCCCCAGGTACGAGGCTCCCCGTTCGTCCGTGGGTCCTTATTCAATATATTCGAACCACCCCATAGTATCTTAAGGGATCTGCCACCTGGGGTATACGCTTGGTAGGAGTTACAGGTCCCCCGAGTAAAAAATAAAATAAAGTTTAGCACAGGAGAGGGGTTATGGCATGTATATATGTAACCTGCCTATTGTGTGCAGCACACAATCATCTCAGCCTTGAGGATAAACAAAAGCAGCTTCTTTATCTATAGTTATGTCGTGATGTACTAACTCAATATAAACTAATTGCACCTGTTCCTGCTGTGCTACTATTTACAATTCTTTCATCAGTCTGATTTTGGCTTATTTCTACTGCTTCCACCCTATCCCTTTCTATCAATGAATTCTCGAATTAAATGTAATGGTTTCCCTTAATAACATTAAAACTTTCCTTTGTTAATTCTAAAATATCAACATACTACCTGTGTCACTCCCAGTACTAGTTGTACTATTGCACATTACTTGTACACTGGAGCTAGGTTACATTTCTACATTAGCAGCAATTTCACTCTCAAGTTCCTCAGAATCCCAAATTTTCTGCTAACTTAGGGTGCATTTTGTGCAAATTCTAACTTCATTTGAATGGAATAGCTATCAAGTATTCATGGAGCTGCTTTTGTCAGTTCCTTTGTTGTCCCATTTTATGTGGACCCTACAGAGAATTAAAATAGCAACTACTTCTGCAAAGTTCATCTTCCATGTTGAGAAACCTATAAATTAATTAATAATTAACAATATTATTGTGACAACGATAAAAAATCCAGTCCAATTACTTTTCTACCACTCCAAATTTTTTAACAAAAACACAGTTCTCTTCTACTGATGTTAACAAAGTCTACAGTCTTTCATGATATTATGACTCCTAACTGTTTTCTTCTTGTAGCTTTCACTGTGTTTCTTCACTTCCTCTACCTCTCGTACACTAACTCCAATGATACAATCCCTCCACACTCGTTCTTTACTTCGACGCAATGTATCTTTCACGATAACAGTACCACACATACACATGCGCGCACGTGCAGCTGTCTCGCACAACTTCTGCCAAGCACTGTCTAGGCAAACTGCTGTGATCGGAAGTGAGCATAGATTTATATTGGAGGGCAAAATTCCCTCCCAGAGCAAAGTTCAGGAGTTATTTTCTTGCATTCCATTGGTAGTACCTCTAAACTGAGAACTGGTATCTCTTCTAATGAATGCTGTGGAAATGTGGGTATCTTTTAAAATAAAATTAAATGGCAAGGAGTTAAAGCAGTTAATTTTATATCATATAAGCTCCTGATAATTAAATGCTATATACTTTAAGTCAATTACAGGAGGCAGAACGTCAAAAGATTCAGATTAATACATACGAGTATTGGCTTGCATATCAGGAGAACTTGCGGAATTATATAACTCAAAAGTAAAGAATTGCAATAATTTGTTACATTGACATTATAGAAACTGCCGGGAGAGCAAAAAAGGTTCAAACTGGCTGCACTATGTTTTGCCTGTCTACATCCTTAGTGCTCATAGAAAGCATACAACTTTTTTTTAAACACTTCACTTTAAAGAATTTATTTACCAAAGGAGATGCTGAAACTGACCACCGCCGTCGTCCATACATTTTTGGCACCTCTTTAAGAAACTATACATCACTTTAATTTAAAATATTATTGTCCGGTTGATAATGGAGGAAATTTAACCTTCGAAACGCGTCCCAGAAAAATATGTTGTAAGTGTTGTTCAGTGTTATTAATTAACTCACCTTTTAAATTAAATTAATTACAACAACACTGTTTTCAAACTTCTATGAAAGGAAGAAGATATACATCACTTGCCGTATTTTACATTGAGCAATTTCCCGGTGTATGTTTTTATTCTAATTCTTCCAGGTTGTGTATGTGGGTTTGTCTTGTACACTTTATTTGAAGTTACCCCAGAGATAGAAATTGCTTATAGGAGCTCTGAGATACCTTTTGCTGCTAATGCTACACCATACACTGATTTTCTCATCATGAAGAGGTGCTTTATGAACAATATTAGGTTTTGAGTTGTAGAGCCAATTTTTTTCAAGTCAACAGTTGACACTCGTACATACTTGAATACAGTTTTTCCCCTTTTTTAGAGAATTAATAAACAGGGAACATTAATTTGCCTTTTTTCAACATGACTCTGCAACAGCTTATATAACCAATCTTTTGATGATAACAATTGAAAATGTGTTTCAGGACAGAATTATTAGTCGAGATTTGTGGTCCCCTGACCTAACCCCCCACGATTTTATCTCTGGGGTAACTTAAAACATAAAGTGTACAAGACAAACCCACACAACCTGGAAGAATTAAAACAAAATATCCTTCAGGAAATTGCCAGCATTTCTCAATGTGAACTACGGTGAGTAATGTATAGTTTGCTAACGAGGTACCAAAAATGTATGGACAATAACAGTGGCAGTGGCAGTTTCAGTGTTTCCTTTCATAGTTAAGTAAAGCCTTTAAAAGTAGTTTTAAAAATGTTGTATGGTTTCATCCACACCTTTCTATGATAGCGGCAGATGACAAGTGCTGAGGATGGGGACAGGCAAAACACTGCACTGCGTATTCAAACATTTTTTTGTCCTCCCGGTATACGTGATAAATTACTTATTTTGCAAAAACCTTACGTTTTGTATAACCACACAAAATTTGAATTAAAATAGGTTTTGATGATTTTCTGCTGTCCGATTTCATATGGAATGACCCCATAATGAAACTTGTTGCTTTGCATGTTCATCAGAACCATAGCTTCAGTTACATGTTTTATGTATTTGGATTACCTTTGCTGGAAAATCATAATGTGGTGCTTTTTTTTTCTCTCTCTTAAAGTAACCTCTTATTTGTATGAAGTGTTAATGTTTTAGTGTGTACTGTATAATTGTCACTTAAGGTTCTGGGGAAATGTGGTAGAAAGCAGAAGGATATTTGTTTTCCAGGACAAGTTTTCATGCTCGGCTGGGAAGTTCCATTGATTGTCGAGACTCAGAAGATTACAGTTGAAACTTGCTTCAGGTCTGTGGCTTAGTCTGTGACAGATGATGTTAGCCCAAAAGTTAGTAATCAACGGTGGGTACCCTTGTAGAAATTGTTACTATTTGAACAGTTCCTCCTTTTAATTAAAGTGCAAATGTGAGTCTAGTATTGAATCCCTTTCATCTCTTTGTTTACCTTTTCCGTATGCTCTTTAGGTACCCTTGCAAAAATTTTAATTAGTAAATGTGTTTTATTTTATAATAATATTTTTTGTGATTTACTAATTGCATTTTCAGATTTGCTAAGATTAAGCTGCTCTTTGCAGTTACCCCACATTTTATTTAGTATTTTTATTAAAGAATGTAAACTATCTTCTATTCCTGTGTGTCTCTGTCTTCTATTCTTGTGTGTTAGTACTTATTTCTTGTGATAAATCTGTGTTGTTTGCATGTGTAGGGTAGTTAGATTGTATTTTGAACCCACTCTCGCAGCCTCTCTCTACTGCGCGAGACAGCCGGCAGTCGCCGGGGAATTATGCTGGCAGAGGCATACTAAAATCCTTACCTTATAATAGGTGCTAGGAATGTTGACCTGTTCTTAAGCAGGCAGCATATCTCATATAAATATTCTTGCTCATTCTCCGAGGCTCCACAACAGGAATTCTTGTGATTTCTTGCATAATGTTTTCTCTAAGTTCCTGTAGTGTGTGAGGATTGGAGCAATACACTTTGTCTTTTAAAAAACCTCAGAAATAAAAATCATAACTGGTTAGGTCAGGAGTACGAGGGGTCACAAATCAACACTTATTTTTCTGTCATCAAACACCTCTCTTACTGCATTTAATCGTACAGCAGCTGAATGTGCTGTTACAGAATCTTGCTGGAACCAACCATATGATTTCTCTTCTTCTGTCAAGTGATTGAAAAATGGCTTCAGAATTAACCTCTGATATTGCTCTGCATTTATTGTTTCATCAAGGAATATAGGCCCTATTATTCTTCTAGCACTTACCGCACACCACACTCCAATTTTCTGATCATCCAGTAGCATAGGTTTTTCTGAAGCCCAGTAGCAACTGTTGCAAGCATTCACACATCCATTTAGATGAAACCAAGATTCATCAGTGAAAAACAAAAGCTGTGGGTCAATAAAACCCCATTCTACTGGAATGGAAAAACCAGTTACAATGATTCACATGTTTAGTGGGATCATTCGGCTTTAACGCTTGCTCTCGTGTGTAGCGATAGGGCTTCAGTTTCAACAGAAGATCGAGATGCACCTGTTTGCTGCGCTAGTGTTTTCAGTGATTTTTGAGGTGAATGGTCCAAAGTGGCACCAATGACATCCAGTTTATTTTCAGTTAACACTGACCTCTTTCGCAAAAGTTTCTTGTCCACCACCGAATTCGAGCTTCAAATTTATTTACGACCTCATGTATGGTTATCCTTGCAGCTGGTACAGAGTTTGGAAACTTTTCAACAAACTCCCTGCGCACACAGCGAGCAGGTGCATACAAATAAACACGTGTTCTTCCACAGATAAGTGATGCACCATGTTTACTGCACATCAGAGGTACCTGACTTACACTGAATGACTGCACCTGACGCAGTAATACCAATGAGAGTTAACGCTGGTGCACTTTTGAGTGGGAATTGCCAATCCGAAGTCCTGGCAGCCAGAGTGGGAGTAGGGTAGTAGAGAGAGGTCGCGAATGGGTTCGAGTATAGTTTAACTACCCTATATAAGGATCACTCAAAAAGTTCCTAAACTAGAATATACTAAAAATTGCGAAATGAAAATACCAGGTCCATGTGAAATCTCGATCATTCCTTTATCTGCCAAGAGAGGAAGTTTCTGCACAGCCTGTAGCTAACAAAAAAGACAGGCTGGCACAAACTGCAGTGACGTAATTCTCCTAGCCTGATCATGGTCCAATGAAGTAAAACCACAATTGCCTAATATATCCATATTCTAAACAACCAAAAACAATTGCTCGTTAAATTCATACAAAAGTTATAGTTTCATCCTGATGGTATACAATGTTGGTCATGTATGAGATACCATTACTACATAACTCCGATTCCTGCCACAGCCTGTCTTTTTCGTTAGCCACAGCACAGCCCTTAGCAACACAATGAAGGCAAAGGTTTTAAAATGGTTTAAATCAGGTGCAGTGACTTAAAGGTTTAAAGATGTTGTTGCTTTGTTACAACTTTCAGTTGTTTGCTGAATTTAAAAGGAGTAAAATGTTACCCAAAAATGAAGTAGCAGACTTACAGTGGTTTCTAGAGGTATCATTGAGGTCATTGGGAAAAGGGTTCAAGGTGACTCTGACTGAGCTAAAGGAAAATTGAGGCAAAACATGGATTGGATTAAAGAAGATATTTCATTGTTACATCCATATGGCTCTACTTCAGAATTTTCTTACAAAGGCTTATTCTATCTACTTCATGTTGATAGAGATTATAACATTTATAGAAATGGTTTTATTATATATCTCTTTGTGGGTGTAATGGGAATAGGGGAATGCAGCATGCTTAAGCAATAGACAGTCTTTCAAGAATGGGTCGCTAGTGATTACTTTGAAATTCCATTCTTTTTGTATGACCAGGAGAATGAAAGAAAGAAAAAACACCATGTACTATTTGAGAAAAGTATGAGTATTGGAAAATTCAAACTAATAACATCGAATGTCTTATAAATAGTCAAGTCCACAAGGAAAAAAGAGACAAATCTTGTGCTTTAACAAGATCTACATTTTTTTGTGCAATACAATTCTGTGTATCTCTTACGGTTTACCACTTATGCAAGTCATTCAGAATGAAGAGCAATTCTGAGGCTACTCCTAGAAAATTCAAGGTATACATTTCATTTGCAAAGAAAATATGTTAAACATATGACATTTTAATTAAAATCCTCCTCTGAGAAGATAACGTTTACAAAAGGTTTTCCGTTTTAGAGAGTTTTCTTGAAAATCTTTGTGTTATTGGATTTGGCATAGGGTCTTGAAGCTCTGAAATATGTGATGGGAAGTGTTGGGATTGCGTTGGACTTGGTAAGGAAGTGACTTCCCCTATTCATGGGCATTTGAGGACTTGAAGTTAGTAATGCCATGGTAAGCTTGTGAGCTACCTTGATACACCTGATACCAGCACTAATAGAGGAGTCATTCCACGTCAAATCACACAAAACATGGTAAAAATTGGCCTTAATATCTCACATTTTCTTGAACATTTTTTTGGTGTTTTGGAACAAAACACAATTGACCTGTGTTTCTTCATTTTATATAAAAAAAATTATTTTGGCAGATATTAATTTTTTAAGTGTACCAAAAATTGCGTGCTCCTCACCCTTCTATCAATCACATCTCCAATTGTAATCAAGCAAATTACTTGATCTTTGGCTCAAATTAAAGATAAATCGCAGTATTTTGTGAGGTATTTATTAGAAAATTTTATTAATTATTAATATTATATTTTATACGATTAAGTTTTTAAAGTTAGATAATAAAACAAACTCGACCATTTAAAAATCTGAAGGAAAAAAAAAACTAAAAATACACTGAAGCTTGTTCAATATTCTCAGAAAAAATCAAAATGGAGTCTCTAATAGTTCAGTTGTAATTAATTTACAAATCAGTGCAGCAGTCTCGTGTGGCAGTGGTGGCGGCTACTGTAACCTCAATTGACACCTTCCATTACAGCAACTGTTCACTGCTTGAGGTTCCATGAATGTTATAACAGTACAGTAAGGAGAACACTGCTAGCTGACACTATTATATGTACACTACTAGCATCTTCAAAATGGTTTTAAAATATGCATTTTAAACTAATGTTTCCATACAACACAAAACTTTAAATTTCTACCTCCTTCTTCGAAAGAAAATTGTTTAACTAAAGCTTCAATTTTTGACAAAGGAATGAAGGAGTGTAGTTTTAGAGCATAGTAGGAGCCATCGTTCTTGGCCCCTGACCTTGACTGGAAGTCCTGTAGGCGAATCCATAGCTTTTGTCTCTTTCATCAGCTCATATTGTATAATTCTGCAAATGAAAGCATGCACAACATGGGGTGGGAGGGGGAAGGTAATGATGTCTGCATGATCTGAGTGAATCCTTGCTAATTCACAGGTGCTTTTTAGTGCAACGTACAGTTGAAGACATAGTTAGATCTTTGCGATAAGGAGTGAATATAGTGCATTTGTGAGACATTGATCATAGCGTAAATCAATTATGTATGGGCGTACATGAAGAAAGAAGCTAAACGCAAAGAACTGCTTACATCAGGAGATTTCTTTTCAAAATGTTCAAAAGCGCATATCAGATGCCACGGAAGTATCAAAGTGGAGACATTTTTCTGCATGGACTGTAATGCCTTAGTAAGAAGAAGTTATGTGAGTAGCATATGAAGGTGATGCACCAATTCGCATGCTGTCTGCAGTCACCTGGCTAGTATTCGCTTTCAAGCTTTACATTTACTTCCTCCAGGGGCCAAGAACGACGAATCCAGCTGTACAAATGGATCTCTACTTCATGTCATACGCGAGCGTTTGCAGGCCTCCAGAAAAAAAAATTGTAGTAAATGCACGTATGCTCGTTCCAATTTTTAATGTCTTATTTTATTTATAAGATGTCCGGGAATACGTGTGTATTCTTTTTTTTAGATTTTTAACCCATCGATTTAAATTCTATTTTTGGTTTTACAAAATATAGCATAAAAAAAATAGTCCAAAATTTGTGTGTTATAATGATTGGTCGAAAGTTGTTGAAAGTGTTATAGTTAACGTTTCCAGTGCGCCAAACCCCAACTCGCAACTCTATATGGCCTTAGAGTAACAAATGGTTTCAAATTATGGTGTGTGCAGAGATTGCTTGATTTCTAATAGCCATAACTAAGCAAGTAATTTAAAAATACGGAAATAAAAAAATACAGGTCTCCTTATTTGATGGCTATTATTCATAAAAAAAAATTGAACCTCCTACGAAAAAGTCGTGTTTTACGGGTGTGCGATTTGACATGGATTGACCCATAGGTGGTTCACCTGTGCTATCACATTTTTATTTGTATTAGCAAGTATGTATGAACAGTTGTGAGCCAAGGTCCCAGGGGATAACAAGAAGGATACCCCCCTCAACTATCCTTTTTGTTAAGTTGTTGTTAGCTAATGCTGGATTTCTGACAATGAAGTCATTAATCCTCTTGCTCTCCAATATTACGATATTGAAGAGAACAATAGCAGTAATAGTAACCGCTTTTTAGAGAGCACCATATTTTTATGTTTTGGCGGTCACATCGCTCCCACACAACCCCCAGAATGTCTGGAGGACCACACCTGTCGTTGGTTTACAGGTCTTACAGACCTGACCAGGAGAGTTATCAAAATAAATTCACCGACCATATCCTCTGATTACCCATCAGAGGATGTATTACATGCCATGACAGGTCAACATGTTAGGGGTTAAGAGTTTATAGAGAAATGGAAAGGTTGGACAAATAAAGACTCCCTAGCCCTTGGGAACCCTAATAGCACTGGGGTTGGAAGAGAACAAGAGATGACCAGTAAATAGTGGAATTCCATTAACAAGAAATACAATAGTCCAAACAATATTATATGTGGATGATCAAGTTTTGCTCTCAAATTCTGAAAACAGCTTACAAATGGCAGCATACAAAAATCCAGAATAACAGATATATAAATGTACAAAACAGTGGCAAAAGCAAAAATTGAAACAAAGTTATAAATATGTCAAAAGAGTATAACTAAAATTAAGTGCATAAAGCTTCAAATCCTCAAACTGATGTTGCACTCCGCTAAAAACCTAAAAGCTCTTTCGACCGCTATTTTGTTGTCCACCAAGACCTCTGCAAGTCTGGCAGGTAGCTTCACAGAGTGTCAAAGGTGTGCTACAGAGGAACACTCTAGCAGCACGTGATAGACTGATAAAAGGTTGTCGCATAGCGGACAAAGAGGAGCAGGATCCCTTCTAAATAGGTAACCATGCAAAAAATTGCAGTGGCCTATTCTTAACCGAGCCTACCTAACCTCCTTGCGACGAGATATGTGAAAAGAGGTTACCCAGTTTATCGGAAGTGCTTTCACTTATTAGCACTTATAACTCACAAGCTTATTACAGCGGAGAGCTGACCACTCTTCGTGCCAGGATGGATTCTCTGCTTCAAGAAAAACATAATGAAAGGAGACAGAATTTCGGGAGAATTGACAGCATCCGAATTAGCAGACTCTCAGACCTACTGGATGAAGATGGTTCAACACCAGAGTTTCCCCTGACATTGACACGCTTCTTAAACACATACCATTACCAGTAAATTCTAAAATTGTATGATTTAACCTGTTTCTAAATAACAGTATCATTCAACTTGGTGGATGCCTCCAGTTTGCTCAACTACCCAGAAACCAATGTCACCCATTTTACTAGATGGGCAACATCACTTCACAGGATTGCTCATTAGGCACATGCATATTTGCCTTCATCACCTTGGAGTGTGTAGAATTTTGTCAGAACTAAGAACTGAGTTTTGGATCATAAGAGCATGTCAGTCAATCAAACATGTAATAAATTCCTGTTTACCATACAAGATAGCAAAGGGGCACTGGGCCACTTAAGACCATTTAGTGTAATGGGTGTTGACTTGGCCGGAGGGAAAGCTCTACAGAAATCCGACATAGTCCTGTTTACATCTTCAACAACAAGAGCTGTCAACTTAGAGCTTTGCTCGGACATGTTCACTGATAGATTTCTTCAAGCCTTGGAAACATTTGTAGCAAGACGAGTTTGCCTAACACTATATAGGGTAGAAGGGAAGTCATTATTTTCCTTCTAATATGTGATTCATAGAAGCATTACAAACAAAGAAGTCTAGTGGCATTTTGTTCTTTGATCCAGCAATTTCGAAAAAATAAATGGTTTTTGATCCAAATTGGATACATTATTCCACAAGAATGTACAAAGATAACAGTCTGTTACTTATAAGATGCGTAGAATAGCTTATTTCTGACATAGCTTCAGTAGTAATTAAGGGATATCACACAGAGCTTCAAAATAATTAATCACTTAAGACATGAAAGAATACTCAAAGCAGCTTTTTCACACGTAGAGTAAGTCGACAACATTGCATTGAGGTTGGTCAGGAAATTCAACTGGTATGTGGATGTTACAGGTTGGACACTTTCGCTTTCATGTAATGTTTTGGGAGCTAACGCTTGTGATTGGGCTACACTCGTGCATTAAACACGGAAGGACAAGCCAGGGTATGTGTTTATGTTCTCAAGAACCACTACAGTGTTTAAGTACTGAGCTAGGGAAAGTGACACCCACAAAATCTGCAGTGTTACAGCTTGATTTCAACAAAACTAAAATATCTCTGTAGGAAATGGTCAGAGACAAAAACGTAAGATACAAAATGTGTTCCAAATAGCGAGATCTATCACTGGTTTAAATTAATGTAATGACTTCCCTTCCACCCGGTATATTCAGACAATGCCACTACCTTCCACGCCTCAAACAATGAACTACAAGAACTTTGGATGGTACTTTCAGGAAGTAAAACACAGCAATACTTTGCCCATCAAGGCATAACTTGGAAACTTATTGTTCCACAGGCAACTTGATAGGGAGGAGGTGGGAGTGTATGATTGGATGTACCAAAATATGCCTAAAAAAGGTGTTAGGATGGACCCAGGTAGGCAGACAATTTTAGTGAGTATAGAAGCTGCATTGAATTCTAAACCAATCATTCAAGAGGATGACAATATTGAAACACTAAGTCCAGCGCACAACTAACTACATTGTCAACTGGCTCTGACCCGGCAGCAGGAATTTAAGTAAAGAATTCAGATGTCAGCAAAAAATTATGGAAGATTTTTGGAAAAGGTGTCAAAAAGAATAATTTACGCTTCTCAAAAGTTTCCATGAAGTACGTCAGACAAGGAAGGATTCAACCTGCCTCAGAGCTGGAAATATTGCCCATCTGCAGAAAGATGTGTGTCCACGTCATATGTGGAAGATGGCACACATAGAACTCTGTCGTGGAAGGGACAGAAATGTAAGGACCGCTGTGCTCTGCTCCGCAGATGGTAATACAATCGCTCGTCCTGTACAACTGATCATCCCCCTTGAGATTGATCAGAGTGGGGAGGATGCTATGGGCCAGAATGTGCAGCGACAGTAGCTCCAGATTTTTACATCTCTGTCATACGTAATCTCTGTCTTCACATGTTTATGTTTGTACTGTTGAGAAGAAACTAGTAGAATAAATCAGCCTTATAGTCTTATACTCGAGTTTCATTATATATGTGCCAATACTACCATACTATATTGATAACACATCAACTAACCCAGCAGATCACTGCCTGCAGTGCCGTATGCAGTAAAAGCGGGCGTTAAACACTACCCAAAAAAATCCAGCAGATTACATAACACCTTCTGTGTTTGGATTCTCTGGGGGCGTCTCAAAAGTAAGTTGCACTATCCACTCGGTAGGCAGGAAAGGTCTGAAAGTCCTAGGGAATGTAGGTATGGGTGTAGTAGCAGCACTGTAAAATTCCTAGACACCTAAGCTTATTGCTTGGACATTGAAACAGTAGTAACAATGGAGACTCCACTCGTTCCTACCACCGATTGCGAAGTTCGTGCTGTAATCCATTCTTGACGAGAAAAAAGAAATGTGCGACTGAAATTCATCGCAAGTTGTGCAGTGTTTATGGAAAAGACATTATGTCAAGAGAAATGGTTTCTCATTGGCCCCAATCGTTCATTGAAGGGAGAACAACATTACCCGTTGAGCAACGAAGCTGCCGACCCTTCACTTCCCACGCTCTGGATGTTGTTGACATGGTTCGAGCACTCGTGAACACTGATCGGCACCTTACACTTGATGCAGTTTTGTTTGAACTACCTCCTTATATTGAAATAAGCCATGCATCACTTCACAGGATTATTTCTGAGGATCTGTATCTAATGAAAGTGTGTGCAAGATGGGTTCCTCGCGTGCTTTCATAACAACACAAGGAGCAGAGAGTTGACGCTGCATTCCAATTTTTTGAGGATGAGGATAAGACAGAATAGTGACCGGGGACAAAACATGGATCCATCACTGGACACCCGAATCCAAAAGACAGAGTATGGTGTGGAAATGAAAGGATGAGGCAACACAAAAAAATGCAAAAGTTGTTGCATCGGCTGGCAAGGTCATGCCGGGGATATCCTAGGATTCAAAGCTAGTACTATTAACCTGCCCCGTGGGACCATGATGACAGCTGCTCGCTATTGTGAGGTGCTGAGAAAACTCACAAGAGCCACACAAAACAAAAGGCGGAGAAAGTCGAGCAAAACAGTTTTTCTGTTCCACGATAATGCTCGCCCGCACGCTGCTCGTGAAACTGAGGTCCTGTTTCAGCAGTTTCAATGGGATGTTTTCGGTCATCCATCTAGTTCACCTGACCTTGCATGGAGTGATTACCATCTTTTTCCGGAGCTGCAGCAACATCTTGGGGGAAGGCACTTCGTAAATGATGAGGAACTGAAACAAGAAGTGGAAAGATGGCTATCCAGTTTGGTGGGAGAGTGGTTTGACATTGGGTTAAAACAACTGTTATCACGGTATCAAAAATGTATTGAGGTTCAAGGAAATTATGTGGAAAAATAGGTACTAAATATAGCTTTCAAAATATAGGCTTTTTAAAATATTTAAATGTTTTGTTATTTTTTAAAAAAATAGTGTTAAGTACAGTTCAGCTTAAATCTATAATAAAATGAAAATGTTATATTCAAGAATTAGTGGTCAGATAGAAAGGTGTTAGACTGAAAAATTCAATGGCCCAGATTTGAATCATGTATCTTTGACTTTTTATGCTGTTGTTGTAACCGAATTACCTGCAGGATGATGATCCTATCCATACAAGTCGGCAGGTTTCAAACTGGATCTTGCAAAGGCAAGAAATCGCAATGATTTATTGGCCTTCTTGCCCAGCAGGTTTGAATTCTATTGAAAATGTGTGAGCATAAATGAAGAAAGTTTTGGACTTAAATTGATATGCAACACAAACAAGGTTTTGTGGGATCAAATATATGACACTTGGGAGAAAGTATCCTCTAATCAAAATTTGACTCGACATTTGCTGTCTATGCCCTTAGAATCAGAACAGTAATAAAAGCAGAAGGTCTACATACCCATTATTAAGTTGATTTCTATTTTTATTTATTTTTTCATTTAGGAATATAATATTTACTTCATATTTAGTTGGAAAACAAAAAAGTCTGGTGGAAATTTCCTTTCAGACATTTCATTCAAAGCTGCATCAAACATCTTCACTGGCATGGCAGTAGTACTCCCTTGCTAGTCTTGGTGACGCCTTTTGGTTTCATGAGCATTATACAGGGTGTAAATGAACGACACTGCACAAATTTTACTGCTGATAGACTGTTCATAGGCAATCAATTTGAGATAGGAAACTTATGGTCTAGGATTACAAGTTACAGAACTGTGCCTTAAAATTGTTTGAGGGTAAATGTCAATAAAATGACCAAAAATACATTAAAAAAGCAAAAATATGCCTTTACATGACCCATGAGAATCACACAATTTTAATCACCATTGATAAAGTCGTGCTTCACTTATATTTTCCATGGGAAAAAAAACCCACAAAGAAAAACTATGATATGTCATAAACATCTGGGCTCTGATTATCACTGATTGACCTGGTAGTGAAGCCTGGGACTTAAAAGTACTTAGGACTGTGTAAGTTGAATATGTTATCTCAAAATGATAACACTTTGTGGTTTATTAGGAAAAATGTGTCGTTTGAAGAATTTAATGTTATATCAGCATATTGCCATAGTAGCTCAGTTGGTTAAGAGCTATGGCGCAAAAGCCAAAGATCTGTGGTTCAAATCACGGCTATGGCATTGAAGTTTTCAGTCTGATTCTACCTTTCCAACTTCAGGCTGCACCCGGCATGTGCATAAGAACAATTATTAATGGAAGTGTCTTTTATATATATCTGGAAAATCTCTCCCAGTCCATACATTTGACACCATGCAAGCATGGTATAATATAAACACACTTTGAGTTACTCAATTAGATAAAAATCTGCTGAAATATGTTGATCAGATTTATAGCAATAAACTTTTAATTTATTATACCTCTAAGCAGGACAAATGGGTGGTAGGTGCTAAATCCACAATAGTTGTGGAAGTGGCCAATAAGCTGTGATGCAATCTGGAGTGGTGCCAAGTTGTGCCAAAAGCATTTCACTGAAATTGGAACTTATCATTAGACTGTTGTGATAATGCCAAGAGCAATCCTTGATGAACTATGGTGCCAAGGCTCCAAATTGGACCATGGCTTATAGCATATATAATAGGAACTCAGAAGCCTGATTTTGAGATCCTAAACTCTGATGTGTAGCTATAATGCGCTTGTTGAAAGTAGAGTTGAATATAAAATCACAAGTTTGGGAGATGTTTCCTTTTTGTATAATTCTTCATTATGCTGTAAAGAACAAAGAAATTTGAAACATAAAAGTTTCAAGCTTGAAGTATCATTTTTTATTTAAGACCCAAGCAAGTGGACAGGTGGTTAGCCACTTTAGAAAACAAAGAACTGAGCTAATTACTGCTAATATAGATTTTTTATCACTATACAAGTAAACTTTAAGGCGGGTTAACTGGAGATCTGCATAGGCTGAGCTTTGGGCCTGACAAGGACCAATCTGAATTGAACTAAATAGGAGAATAGGTTATATAGGGTTGGAACAAATAACCAGACTGACTCATCTCACTTGATTTGAAACCACACTTTATTAAAAAAAGAATGCAATAAAATGTAAATGAAAGTATCTGGAGTAAGTACTAACAAGAGCATTGGTGACCAATTTCATATAAACTATCCTAACATGTACCAAATAATAGCCTAATGATGGAGCAAAGGCTTAGATTCACAAATAAATAAAAGTTAAAAAGTGTTACACCAACACATTTGGTTCATGCACTTTATTACATCTTCATTCACATTTCCTCCCATTCAACTCCCTACTCCTGAACCTTTACACAAGCGTCTAATCCTGATGTTTGACCACTTTGTTATCAACTAGAGCAGGGGGAGGACAGGTAGTGCCATGTGATGTCAGCTCGCAACATGCTCGCACTGAAGACGAATTCAGCGTGTGATGTTACTGTGCTCTGTACTGCTGCTGCTGCAGGGGAAGAGAAAATAGTTTAGAGCATGTGGGATGCAGCAATGTAGGAAAGATAGGAAACATATCTGGTTTTAATAACAACTAACGTCTTGGAAGTTATAATATTAATGCTGATTGTTTAAATTGTACAATTGGTCACAGATTACGATCAATTACATTTCTGCTCTTTACTGTGAGAAAATATATAACAGTTCTAGTTTGTGAAGAACAGTCATGTTATAAGGTAAATAAAACAGAGCATAATCTCATTTTCTCTGCAAATTAGAAGAGAAGCCATACAGAAAAAAAATTACATGGACATTTTCTGACACATTCTGTTTTTCTTTAACCAGTTTATCAATGTTAGTATGTATTGTCTGGGAAATTTGTAATCAAAGACTGCAAGACTGCATGTTAGGTTGTGATTTGACAAGGTACTTCAGGATTTCCACTTAGCTAATTTCACATCAGAACCAGGCAGAAACACTGGGTGCTCCATTTTACTTGTACTGGCCATGTTATTGTCATTGAGAGCGTTACTCCTGACTGAAGCCTCCAGTGCTATTTATCTAGGCAACATGGTATTACAGGGCTCTTGCCTGATGTCACACAAACTGATGGGCTATCTCCTCATTTCAGTACATCACTTCAACCTGTCTTCCTCTGAACAAGAGAGAAACTAAGATTGTCTTTGATTGCTCTCCTCTAGTAATCTCAATCAATTTGCCCATGTTGTTACTTTATGCTTCCAATTGGGTTTTTACTCAACTATGTATTTCATATTCATCCATGAAAAATGTTTCTGTTTTTCTATGCAAAGGCATAGTTTTTAAAGAAAATCATACAAAAGTAAGTTTATGCCAATATATATGCTCATTCTATGAGAAAATATTAATTTAAATGCACATAATAATTTGTAAGGAAAATTGAAGAGCACATCATTTGAAAAATGGAAGAATGTCGATGATAATATTGTTGATTTCATGCTGATCATTTGAACTAAAACCAAGTTGTGATTTATAGGAAATAAACTTCATTGTTGACACCTCATGCAATGAAGTTAAGGATTTAATTTTTTTTTATGAAACATAGCATTCCAAAAGAATCAGTTTCTTATTAGAACTGTGAGCAAGAGGACATTTGTTCCTGTAGTAATTATTTATCAGTGTATAAAAACCTTAATCAAGAAAGACAAATGGAGTGCAGTTGGAACAAATGTGCAAAAAGTGACAGTTGAATGCTGAGTAAAGAAGCAGGCAAGTTCAAACTGTTGTCTTGTGTGTCTTTTGTCTTGTGCATGCTTGTAATAGAATCCCCATGATACATGCATATGCTGCTTTCAAACACTGTGGCAAAACTTAAGTTTTCCTGCAATATGTCTCAAAGGTATTATTTAACACACATTAAAAAAGATTTGAAACAACTTGGTCATTGGGTACTGAAGTAAATAATTACAATGTCCTGTACTAAGCTTCACAATAAATGTTGTTGTTGTAGTGTTTAACGCCCGCTTTTACTACTACGGCACCGCAGGCGGTGACATTGATGATACATGAAGATGGAGCACCGGTGGAATGAGATGGCGGGGGAAACCGGAGTACCCGGAGAAAACTCGCCCTGACGCCGCTTCGTCCACCACGAATACCACATGCGGGTCCCTGGGATCGAACCCGGGCCGCCTAGGTGGTAGGCGAGCACAATAAATGTTGGAAATACCCTTCATCAGCACCCAAATACTTCCTTTCATGTTTTAACAGGTTCATATATTCTATTGGTCTATCAAGGAATATGGTGAATGCAATACAAAATTTGTATAGAAAGTCAATTGCAAACATTAAACTAGATAATAGCGTCACTAAGTTTTGAAGTGTCTAAAGAATTAAGACAGGGATGCTGTTTATTGCCAACATTATTCAAAATTTATATGGAACAAGCACTGGGTGATTGGAAGAAAAAATGTAACATGGGTGTAAGGGTGAAAACAATTTATTGCTTACAATTTGCTGATGAACCAGATATTATTGGCACAAGAGTTTGACGATTTAGAATATATGTGCAGAAAAATGATTGAAGAACATGATAAATGGGGGTCTGAAATTTAATTTTGAAAAGTTAAATTATGTGGTAATAGGAGGGAATAAACAAGATTTGATAACACTAGCCTTCCAAAAGAATTTTCCCCCGCCGGTTTGAGATCTGAAAGGTGATATTAACTAATTTTGGTGTGTTAAATTGAATGGTTATTACAATTTTTCTCTATCATGTAAGGTTTTTCTACAAATCACTAAATATTACAATGAAAATAATGGAAAAACGTATGTTTGATGTTAAAAAAGTGTGTTATAAAATAAAGAATGAAAAATCTCTCTGTAAACAATAAAAAGAAATACACACCTGTAAAAGAGGGTATGAAGTTACATTTTCCTTGGCCGGAAGGGTGACTGTTGATTTAAGTTTATAGTCTGGTTGAGCGATTTCCCTGTAGTCTGCTAGCATTGCAACATTCCACCGACCCTGATATTTCCTGTCCATCTCTTTGATTTCTTAATGGAATCTTTCACCTTGTTCATCACCAAGGGATCCTAAATTATCGGGAAAGTAGTGTAGATGCAAATACAAAAAGTAAAGTTTTAAACTCATATTACATCTAAGTATTTGTAGCTTTTCTAACATATTTCTCACAATTACTTCATATTGTGGTTCCTGTGTATTTCCCAGAAACTTATTGACTATTTCTTTGAAAGCACACCATGCTTGAAGTTCTCTACCATTCATGACATCCAAAAATGCACTGTCCTTCATTAGCTGCTTTATCTGAGGACCATCAAATATGCTCTCTTTTATCTTAACTTCAGACATCACAGAAAATTTACTACTCAAATATTTGAAACACGAACCATTTTTGTCCAGTGATTTCGCAAATTGTTTTATAATACCTACTTTTGTATGCAATGGAGGTAATAACATTTTCGTTGGATCAACTAGACTGGTACGAATTTTATTTTTTTCTCTTGGTGTTAAACCTTTTCTCTTAGGCCATTCTCTCGTCCAGTGTTTAACCCTATCTCTACTGTCCCATTCGCATAAAAAACATGGGTACTTTGTATAACCTCCTTGTTACTCTAGTAAGATACTGGATACCTTAAGGTCCCCACACAACAGCAATTGATGTTCCTCGTAATTAATCTTTTCTAAAATTATTTTCAAGGTTTCCATATGACTCTTAGGAAAACAGAACGTGCAAGTGGTCCTGAGGCAAATTCGCTTCTATTGTGCAATAAAACAGCTTTTAGGCTTTGTTTTGAAATGCTCATCAACATTGGAATTTTCTGTTTACCCAGAGACTGAACTCTCAGTAGATCTCCTAGTTGAGTTGGTGGAACAGGAATAGGGAGATCTACTCCATGTGGCACAGGTCTTAGAGCTGATGTAAGACCATCTGGATATTTAATTTTTGATTAATTTTTTTATTGTACCCAGATGTGTTACACATGCAGAAGTAACAATCATCATAATGATTTTTTTGTTAAAAAATATAGAATGAATATTAGGGCTTGTGGGTCGTGGTCTAGTGGAAATTTTTCTTCCGTACGCTTTGTTCGAAACTGCATCGAACATCATAAATGATGTGGCCGCAGTACTCTGCTACTGTTGGCAAACTGATCAGAGCCATTTGATTTCACAGGTTTTATATGCTTAGCATGTGTGGGTGTATGACGGTTGGTTTGGTCTTTGTTTATTGGCTTGGCTGTTGCATGGGCTGGTTTATAGTGGGGGGCTTCCATTGTCAAAGGGCTGGTATTTATTGTAGCTGAAGCTGGCATATGATTTTGAATTTGTCTCCGGTTAGGTTTTTTGCGTGCTTTGTATAATGCTGGATGCCAGGCATTGGAGAAATGAGACTTCTTGTAGAGCAGTTGCTGTGTTTCTTTGATGGAGCTGGTAGATTCCTCTATTATGAATACTTGCTGTGATACTGAATATGTCACAAAAGACTTTTACGATGCAGATGGAAATGCAACAGCGAAACTAAATAAATTAGCACTTGATAATTACAAGCAAGATAACAAAACTGAAAGAATAGTTTGCTGTAGTGAACAGTTTGGTTTCAAATGAAGTGAGAAGAAATGGTCCATCATTCATGTCCAAACCTGTAGTCATCTCCCAGCCCATAACCATTTGTCCAAAATGGTAAATACTTCTCACGGAAACTATGATCAATGTAAAACTTTGGACATACCTACATAATTGCGATGGGTTTCTTAAACTTTTTTGTGTTTTCTTTTAGGTCAAATGTGAAAACCCTTTCTTTTAACTTCAGACCAAACCCGTATAGATCTCTGTTGGTAATATTTGTAAATGTAGATCTGTTTGTGTATTTAATAATATCTATCATTCCTCAACTTTTGCAGGTGGGGATGGAACTTACCACTTCAAGGTTTTGGTGCCAGGCGTTGCAGCTGGTGCCATTATTGGAAAAGGAGGGGATACCATAGCACAACTTCAGAAAGACTCTGGAGCAAGAGTAAAAATGTCCAAAGCTAACGACTTCTACCCAGGTAAATGATGTTAGTTTAATCGATGACTAACTTATGTTCAGCATTTATGCACAACTTGTTGCCAGCTGGAAAGTATGGTGCACCAGGAAACTCTCTCCCCACTTGACACAGCAGGCTGACTGCTTTAGCATCTGTAGTTATGTTGGTATACTCCATCCAGCCTTAGATCCAGACTTTGTATCCCTCCAAAATAAACTGGAATTCATAGTTGCAACTAACACGAACGCCACCTGGACTCGATCGTGTTTATGATGCAACAGAACGATATTTAGCCGGGAGTTTTAGGAATAGTGCTGCTATAGCTTACATTCAAGTAGTCTTTACGACGGTTATCACACATCTTGAAAACTCACAGATAATCACCAATATTTAAGGTACTATATTTTAATGGTGTGCTTTGGTTTCGGCATATTGTGGGCTAGTTTCTGACGGCTTGTGTTTACATCAAGTTGGGACCTAGCGGTGGAGCGATTATAGTCTCCCAGCTGGGTCATTGATGCATCTGTGAATAGTGGTGGCTAACAGTATGTCACTTTAGAACAGGTAGGGTGTATTGCAGTCGTAACTTGAGGGTGGTGGTGTAAAGATAACTGCTGACAATGTATTCTATTAAAGAAAGAGTGTTTTTAGTAGAACATGTTTTCATAAATGACGTAAGTTTACCGAAAATGTGAAATAGAAATGTATGTGGTTTCCTGATTTCACTATTCCAATTCATGGTACTGTAGTGATTTGATAAAGGAATCCCGTGAAACCGGGGCAGTTCATGATGCACCAGGAAGAAGGCAGAAGGCCTACAATTTTAAGGGCAGAAAAATTGGATGAAATTTCGGATTTAATGTTGCGCAGTCCTACGAATCCTACACATAAATTAATTGGTACAAGAGACTGGAGTTCTAAATGGACTACACATAAGGCCATAAGAAGAAAACTTAAATTTTACCCCTATAAAATTTCAGTAGTGCATGAATTAAAAGAAAGTGATTACGAAACATTAAAAGAAAGTGATGTATTGATAAATGGTTCTAGAGATTTATAAATCAACAAGAACTTGTTTTAAATGAAACTTCTTTTATGGCGAAGCATGGTTTCACCTATCCAGATATATAAATTCTCAAAATTCTCAGGTTTGGTCTTCGCAAATCCAGAGAAAAAGAGTGTGGGTTGCCATATCTAGAGTGCACATGTTGCAGTTGCATCTTATTCTCATTTAAAACATAAAAACCCTCACCTGAATCTTTTTTTCCTAGGAAGGAACTCCTTGATCCACCTATGCATTGAAGTAGGCTTTGGCTAAGACAGATAAACTTACTGTATTTACTTGAAAATATGACCTCCTTTTTTCAACGCAACTATAGCTGAAAAATTGAGGGGTCTTACAATTGAGTATTTCGGAAAATGAAAATGAGAACTGTATTAGTGAACTATCAATTTAATACTTATGTTTTATTAAACACTAAGTATTGTTGTTGCATGCTCCTTTGGTGTTTCACACCTTTTCATTTGCATCATTTTACAGGTCATTACACAGCACTTTCTTCTTCTCTTCCAGCCACTCTGTCACTGCAGCATGCAGTAGGGCCATGGAAAGATTGAGTTCCTTTTTACATGGTGTTAAGTTTATCTCTCTGATTTCTCCAGTAATGAATCATGTTTGACTGCACTAAATACTGCTACATCATTTCTTTCATGAAATTCCAAAACAGCATGAAACCTATAGTGAAACTTTCGCGAATTCAGGTTACTGCTAGCATGGACAGATACAGCCATGGAAAAAGTGATTGAGCACTGTAACATTTAAAGTACAGTTTACAGTGCTCAATGAATTTTTTCCATGGATGTACAAGAGAAACTCACTTTCAATAAAGTTGCTGCTGTTGGACCAAAGATCTTTTATTAGTAAGACTAAAACAGATAGATGGGTTAAAGTTACTAGTCAGTGAAGGTCGATGTCTGATTCCCCACTCCTTTCTTTGCAAACAAGTGAAAAAAAAAAATTGTCCTTGGCTATCCGTCAATACTACTTGGCAAAGCCATGAGGCATATCTGAAAGAATGTAAAACTGCCCAGTTGTTTAGGCTTTGCCAAGTAGTGCGCACAGCAACAAAGAAATTGTGGAGAACTGTTTTTCTAGGAATTAATATGTCTAACACTCGCATACATATATTTTCCTAAAACTTGTCTGTGAAACTTGGCGGGTCTTATAATTGAGGGGTCTTATTTTTAAGTAAATACGGTAACTCTTTTTCTACTATATTAGATAATATAGAGGGAACACAAATGATTATAGGGGTTTTAAACTTACATTTTTTCCTGTGGTATACAGTGTATGAGGTACAACATATGGTCAACATATATAATACAGCCCGTATCTTTTAGAATACCTAGGAACCGCTTCACCACACCAGAACCAGTGTTTTCAAGCCTTCATTCTTTGCATGGTAAACTTCAAAGTTACATATGAGGCCAGTCTTACACTTTGCAGGAATATACTGCTTCATGACACATTTGTTTGGCTTAAGAACCTACATGCTATTTAAAAAGGGCCCTAATGACCAAGTTGTCGACGGGCCCTTAAACCAAACACACTCACTCACTACATGCTATTTAAAAAGGACACATCTTGATCAGTGGTTAGCACTTTATGAGATTAATAAGTTTCTGTGAATGTATTTATCAGGGAGCTCAGAAGAGGCCTAAGTTTATAAAGGGCATCAAAATCTACTCCACCTTTCTTTTTATTACCTTGTATTGTGATTTAAACGAAACATGGACAAAATATTAAAAAGTCTGTCCCCTGGCAAAGTATTGCAACTAATCATTGACTCATTACTTCAGTGACTGGCCATGCTTGGCCTCTTGCTGCTTGACATGTGGATGATAATGGCCAGAAACTTTTGTTTCAGCAGTTGCTCCATTGCCTAATCTGAAATTTGGACTTAACTTCTTGGCTCTCAGTGTGTGGCTTGTTTATTCCTTTATGTTAGAAATAATATTGTATTTATAAAATGGGGAAAAAAAATTGAAATATTCTAGGTCAAATCAAGTCCAACATTCTGTGGCCCACCATGAGGACCTGTATAAAGGCAATACTGAACACCTTGTTTCTAAAAAAGAAAAACTAAGCCCCGGCACAACAGCCCATGAAGAGCCAAGCCTTACTGCTCAGCCACTGTGTCCCCCACCTCGGCCCACTTCCCGGCCAGTTATGCAGTCTTCACGACCTGGGGTCACTACTTTTCCATCAAGTAGCTCCTCAATTTGTCCCCCCGGGACTAATGAGGCTGAGTTTACCCCATGCTAGACCTCCCAGAGGGGATAAAATCCCCATGCTGGTACTGGGGATTGAACCTGGGTCCTCCATGCCAGAGGGAAGCGTGCTACCAACTGCACTATGGAGGCAGTCCTTGTTTCTAAAAACAAATGAAATTTAATATGTTCTAATGTTTTGAGAGTTGATTGCTGCATAGTTTGTTCAATTTGATTCAGTAGTTTGTCAATTATCATTTTAAGATTTGATGTTCACCCAAAAATGAGTGACTAGAGAACATATTCGGGCTATGTTGTTTTATGATTGTAAATCTTCATTAATGCCTAAACAGTATGCAATGCAAAAAACTTAAGAACCTGAAGGTTGAGGCACCAGGAATTATCACAATATCTGCACTTGCCAAGGCACCCAAGTAGGGCGGTATGTCAACCACTGAAGTCTTTCGCCTACAATTTGCCGTCGTCATCTACAACCAATGACCAGCAGAATAAGCCACACAGCTGATAACTAGCTTCCAGGGATGGATGGCGGAAGTACCGAATGTGATTCAATAACAGCAGCACCCAGAGACATCTGGGACCGGTTTGAAAATAACCATCTGGCCGCAGCCTATTTCAGTCAGCTCATGTCAAGGCTGCAACAGCCAAGGGAGACACTGCAGGAGTTTGCCCTGGCTATTGAACTAACTTATTAATAAGGCTTTGGTGAATCACCCAGCTGAATGTGTCTCAGGAAGCTATATGCTCCTTTGGCTATAGCATGTGGGATGCCAGGATATGTCAGTACCTAATGCTCTGCAACTACAGGACTGTTCATGCTGTGCTGAGGATGGAGGTGATTAAAGTAACAACTGCTCTGGCCTCATAGACCAGGAGCATCTGATATGAAAGAGATAGAGGAACAGCCCAAGGACAATGGAGATCTTCCAGTGGTGTGTGAAGGATTGTGTTCAGCCAAGACATCTGAAGAGCTACCATCCACACCCAAGTGATGAGCAAGTGGAAAATGAGTGACTACCAGTGTGATGAGGGGCACGTTGGGACTATTGTCATTTAAACAACGATCCAGACAGCAAAACACACGTGAGCCAGTCAGGAACTAGTAGCAACCAAGAAGCAGCTAGGCCTCTCCCACCAACCGTGCTGGCTCAGCTGGCCCCGAGCCAATCATAGAAGATCCCCCTATGCATAAATACTGCATCCCTGACAGTCAACACTTCAGATGCAACTGAATCTTCACCATGAAGACTTCGACCATGCCACCAATTATGTCCACCGCAGTTGTTGATGAAATATCTGGACCCAGTTACCCTAGCACACCATGGCAAATCAGTCTGAAAGATTCTTCTAGAGTTACCTACTACGGCCATGAAAGCCTACAGTTACCGTTCTACATAGCTTTCTATTTTGATAGATTGTGTACCAAAGTTCATTGCTAAAGATTTCTGTTTCTCTCTGAGCTGCATGTTTCTGAAATATTGTTATCCGAGTACTGCAACATTGCCTACAATATATATTTTTTAAAATCAACACTTTAGTTAAATTGTGTAAGCTTTAACGGTCGGTATCATTAAATAGGAAATTATCTGGGCTTCTGGATCATGGTCTAGTGGACGTTTCATTCAAAGCTGCGTTGAACATCCTCTGAAGAATGCCAGATCATTGGTCATTGCCGAGACTAGCAGAGTACTATGGTCACACAACTGAGGATGTTCGACGCAGCTTCGAACAATACATCTGGAAGATTTTCCACTAGATCACGGCCCACAAGCCCGGATAATCATTTTCTACTTAACATTTTAGTTCATGATGTACAGTTGCTTTTTTCAATACAATAGAAAATATGCATATTTATTTGGTTAGGTACCTAATCTTTCAAGCAGAACACAGAAATTTCAAAATGTTTTCTTTTCTAGGCACATCAGAAAGAGTGTGCCTCATTACTGGAAGTCTTGAAGCCATTATGACAGTCCTGATGTTCATCATGGAGAAAATTAGAGAAAAGCCTGACATGAATGCAAAACAGGCGATAGACTTTGACAATAAAACTGCTGCAGAAAGAGATAAGCAGGTATGTAAAGATGCGTTAGGTTTTTATTTCCTCTGCCACCTATCTGTAGTAGGTAGAGGAAGTATATATTCTATAAACTACTTTATCAGAAGAGTTTGTTTACAGTGATGTACAATAATATCTAGATAGTAAATTGAATTGGATTTACTGACACTGGTTTACTAAAAATGGAACATGTTTCAAGAGTAAATGAACTTTCGAAACATGTGCCATTGTCAGTAAATCCAATTCACTTTACTGTCAAAGTATGTATTCTATCCAAAAACCTATATCAAGATATCACCATAAACAGTGGCATGGCATGGTATATAGACTTAAGTATGCACTTTGAACTCATGTTGAGGGCACACATAGGTGAAATTTCTAAATTCTACAATTATTAGTGGATTTTATTCAAACTCGCATGAGACATAATACATGTAAGCAATAATGTACATTCAGATTTTCATTGCAATATGTTTTAACACCTTTAAATTTATCTTTTTTAGCTTTTTTTTGCAGCATACCTGAAATGCTTCACATGATTTCAAAATTTTGATAATTTTTATTAAATAAAAACTATTAACTTTGAAAAAATAATTTTTTCTCAATTTTTATAGTTTTCATAGAACTTCATAATTCACCAATTAGAAAAATCACTCCCACTATTTTCTGCATTCTCAGTTTGTTAATTGCAAGCAATTGGATTCCATATTCCCAGTAGTAAATTTCCAGAAAATACAAGCTGTGTTTTCCTCGTAGTGAACCACGCTGATGCATATGAGCAATGTGCATGTCGTGCGTTCAGTTTCCTGGTGTATTTTCCTCTTACACGTTCCCACACATTACTGTTCAAAATCTGCTTGTTGTACTCTGATACATACAGAAGAAGTTAAAAATAGGAAATTAACCTTCACTGTCAAACAAAATAGTTCCTCATTAACATTAACAAGTGAGATGCACTCTTTTACATTATGTCCACTGCACACGCACATCATTTGGCATCACTGGCATGAGATGAGCACCAGCCGCTTTGTTTCAATGCTTGTTTTTTTTTTAAGTGTTTAACACTTGCTTTTACTACTACGGCACTGCAGGCGTTGACACTGATGATACATGGAATGAAGATGGAGTACCGGTGAAATGAGATAGCAGGGGAAACCGGAGAAGCCGGAGGAAACCCACCCAGCGCCACTTCATCCACCACGAATCCCACATGCGGTCACCTAGGATCGAACCCAGGCCACTGTGGTGAGAAGCGAGTGGTCTAACCACTCGGGTCCAGTGCGGCCTCAATGCTTGATGTGATACACTAACATTACTAATTCATAGCAGATTGTTGTTCGAAACATACTCCTCAGCAAGCATTATGCCAATTGGATAAGTATATAGATAATAGGAAAAATTAACTAAGGAAAACTGGCAGGGTATGCAACACATCACTCACATCCATTGACACTATGCCCCTGACCATAAATAACCATGAAGAATGTGCACACCTTCCTGGTGTGCTTTACCGCCACAGCAAACCCTAACCTAGAAACCCACACATTGGCGTCTACACATTTGTCCACACCAACTTGCCACCCAATAATGGCACATTCATTCTACGAAAAAGTTCAACTTCATATTGGTGTCCCAATCATGAAGTCATCCTTCACAATCATCAGACTGCAGCTGTTGACTGACAAGTCAGCGTCACACTTCAACCCTTGAGCAGCAGGCTCCAGTCTTAAAACTTTTCAATCACTTCTTTGTCCTCTTTCCCTTCTGCCTTTACAGCATCTACCTTCTGTTTGATCCATCCTGTCTGAGGCCACTGTTCAATCACACTGTGTATATATAAGATGCCATTTGAGGTTATTATGATTTCATTAAATTAATTTGTTACTGTGATGGTATTTCAGGTTAAAATTCTGGTTCCAAACAGCACAGCAGGAATGATAATAGGCAAAGGAGGAAATTTTATAAAGCAGATTAAAGAAGAAAGTGGATCTTATGTGCAAATTTCACAAAAAGCAAAAGACCAGACGTTGCAGGAAAGATGTATAACTGTTATTGGTAAGGTGAAGAGTTCACTAAAATTTAAAATATTTTGACTTGCTCTGACTGGTTGTCCACCCTGTAGTCCAAAAAACGAAAATAGTAATGGTTTTGACTAGTGTTTTGGAAATTGGAGAGTTGGATAGTTACAAATTACAGTAGAATGTAGATAGTTTTCATTCTCAGATGAAGCAGATTAAAAGCAGCAGAACAATGAGTAGTGAAATCATGATATTTTGACAGACTGAAGTGGCAACACTGTGACTCTAAAAGCAATGGTTTGAGCTAGAACACTTAAAGTTGGACCAACATAGCATTTAATTTAAAATTATGTAGAAAAAGAGTAAATATGTTTTTAACTGCTAATATCTATTTTTGCCTGTGTCAAAAGTCAACACATCCTTTTTGGCTCGATACTCTTAATTAAACTGAGAGTTGCAGTGGTTGTTTTATTTTAATAATATTCTCCCTGCCCTTAAATGATGCTCACCTCTTTGCTACATATCTTTTTAATTGAAACAATAAATTAAAATGCTCTGCAGCTCACTAACATTGCAACATAGAATTTGCTGGTTCAATTTTATGTCTGGCGTAGGTAATACTTGGAGAAAGGAAACAAATACTAAAGGATTTTCAAAAAATTAAAATTTGAAGATAAAAATAATACATCTTTTTTAGCGCTTAACGAAAGAGCTCATTGGTATTTTGAAATGTTTTTTGGGATAGAGAAAGATGTATCAAAGTAAAGGAGGAATGAGAGGGCATAGGATGGTCAAGAACTGGAGTGTGGAAGTGAGGTTTGAGGTATACACTACGTTTCCATAGGGAATTGAAATCACTTTGAGTTCTCATTCCAGGTTGAATACTGCATGGAAACGTAATGATGGCTTTACAAAGTGGATTATTCATTATGGGAGGGGAGGAAGGCCTAGTGCTCAGGATATTTGATTGTAAGGGAACTGAAGCTGTAGGAAGAACTTATTAGTCACAAGTGGTTTGAAAAAGACAGAAGAGAGGAAAGAGTTAGGTCAATATTTATATAATGTAAAAACTAAATGGAAATGAACTTTGGGGAAGGAGAGAGGGAGCGAGAGAGAGAATGGGAGGGGTTAGGGAGAGAGGTTTTATTATGTATTCTCTCTTCACAGTATTGCAGCTGAGTGGTATGTTGTTCTGTGACCAAACTTTCAGTCCTCTAAATTCCAAGACCGCCTTCAGGATAGTGATAAAATTGGGAATTCATGTCACCTTTCAGAACTAAATTACATTTTGTGATTTAGTTGTAAAAGATGACATGAATGCTCAATTTTGTCATTACCTAGAAGAAGGCATGGGAGTGTAGAGGGCCAAAAACTTGGTCATGGAAGCAATTTTCACATGGCTACAATCCCATCCAATGCTGAAAAAGCTTCAAGACATTAATTTAATTGTGGATAGTAATATTAAGTTACTAAATTTGCAGTGAATTATAGTAGTGAAAATGAATTATTCTTTTGCACTATTTGTGTAAGATAAGGTTGGAAAGATAGAATCGGGCTAAAAATTCTCGGCTATGGCATTTAATTTACCAGTGATTCTACCTTTCCAGTTGTGTATCAAATTTCAGCAGACAAACCAATTGTAAGTTTTTCCTAGCACTTGATGAAATAAATTAAAATCCCACTGAGCCCTTTGGGAAATACTGGATCAATTTCTCTCATCCTCATTAGATTGTTTTTGATGGTTCTTTACTGTGCTGTACATTTTGTTTGTATGATGTTTCAGGAGAGATGGAAAACAACAAAAGAGCTTGCCTTATGATACTGTCGAAGGTTGTGGAAGACCCCCAAAGCGGCAGCTGTCTGAATGTGAGTTACGCTGATGTATCTGGTCCTGTAGCAAATTATAACCCCACGGGATCACCCTACGCTAATCATACAGGTCAACATATGCCACTACAAGGCGGTGCAGGGAACTTCAGCCCCTCTGCTGGTTTGAGCTCTCCTATCTCGGCTGGTAAGAATACTTTGTGCTTGTTCAAGATTATGTATTTGTTTATCCCTTTCTTTTTATTTCTCAGTCTTTGTGTACTTTCACTGTTGTTACATTTGTCCAAGTTATGTAGTTATTCAGGGTGAATATGGAACCATCTCTTCAAAGTACAGGATTGTGATGGTATTATGATTACTACATTGAACCAAATATAAGTTTCTGTTTTATAACTTTAAAATGTGCTTACAGCCAGCATTATACAGGTTAACCAAGGTCAAAATTTGAAAGCATAAACATTTTACAATGCATTACTATTTCCATTACTATTACTAATTACTATTCCTCTTGCCATACCAAGCTTCGTTCCATTATTAAGCTCACACATTTAATTTATTTGTTAATTTCTGCTGGTTTTTGCCAATTTTGACTCGTACATAAATTATAAATCATGCTTTTGGAATAAGAACCAACATTCATTGAATTTGAAGCAGTTAGGAAGCACATTTGTTGGAATGCCTTTCGGTTTCATTTTGCCAACTTGTAACTAGAGATATTCTGTGTCTCAGGCAGCAAGAACACTTGAAGTTTCCCTACAAGGTGGGTACAGTTATCCAGGGAAGGGATTGCTCGTTATTGACCTGTCAAAATAGTTTGTTCATTTCTCAGCACGACACGCACTTCAAGAAGAGGTGGACAGCAGTCTCTTCCACATGTATCTACAATTAGAAGTAATTCTAATTTCATGAGTCGAATTATGCAAATAATGTTGGCTCACATTTAGAGAAGAAAATCTCTACCATAATTGGATTAGGGTTATATTTATAGATGAAATGACATTTTCATTTACAAATGGGGTGGAAAGTAATTGTCTACCACCCCAGAGGAAAATGTTACAACAGAAAATATGTGCCACATATGGATTGCCAAAGCTATGTATCTATGTCATGTTGGCTTTGGATGTCACAGGATGGTCTAGGTATATTATGGCAGCTTGACGGCGCATTAAATAGTAGTATAAAGACATCCCTGAAAATATCATATATGCTGATGGAGTGATTCAATTCCATTGGGATGACCATCTTGTCCACACAAGATAGCAAGCTGGTTGCTGCAAATATCACAGTGCTTGATTGGTCTCCTTGGTCAACATTTGAATTGTATTGAAAATGTGGAGACAGAGGTGGAGAGTTTTGGAGTTAAGTAGGTCTACAAGACAATGCAAGACAAAAGACCATTCTTGGGGTCAAATACAGACGCTTGGAAGGAAGTATCCTCATATGAAAATGCTGTTGTTCTTCTTGCCAGTGGTATCTCTTGCTTCATAACCCTCAGTTAACTCCAGACTTTTCACGCAAATCGTCTGTAGCTGCATTCAGATTAACAGGCCATGACTATTTGGCCAAACATCTACACAGAATTGGAATATACTAGTCTCCAATCTGCCCCTATACAAACTAAATAAAAAACTGGATTCATAATGCCTCAAAACCTGTAGTTCTTTGGCAGACCATGAAAATAACTATGAAAAATATCGGAGATTGAAACAGCAAAGCTTAATTTACAACCTGTTTTTTAATTTTAATTCCAGTATCAATTTGTCATATTTTTCTCACTTTAAATGAAGTATACTAAATATTTTTTGAGCTTAAGCTACACACTGGTAATCCACAAATCAGATGAGCCTTGTGTGGATAATTAAGCATATACTGTAGTTTAATCTAATCTGGTGTACATCAGCAAAGGTTTAAACTGAGGTCTATTTATATGTATTTCTATAAACTAAAGTTGGCTACACTAAATTATGGTGTCAAATACCATTGGAAAATCAGAGTAGAATTTCAATGAAAAACTGAAGTTGTTAACAGTGAAGTAACACAAATATTAAGTATAACAATGATTTAGAGACTGAAAACTTCACTTATCTTAGTATTTGGTGCAAGTTCTTGAAATTATACTTCATACTGGCAAGTTGCCATGGTAGCTCAGTGGTATGAGCAGCTGTGCATGATGAAGATCCGTGGTTCAAATCCTGGCTATGGCATTTGATTTTTCAGTTCTGATTCTGTCTCTCAAACATTGTCCACACACGGCTTGTGTTCAAAAACCATCGGTAAGTTGGTTGGCAATAAATACAATTGTGTGGAAGAATTTATCATTGATTGATCTAATAATGGTTAACAATGAAGTTGAGACTAAAATGTCAGTCTGGGTGGCTCAGTTGGTTAGGCACTGGCCTACTGATCCCAAGGCTGTGGATTCAGATCCAGCTCAAACCAATGGTTTTTAAGTGTGCAGTCAGTGACAGCCCCATATCAGTAGATTTACTGGCACAAGAACTCCTGCAGAATGACATTCAAGCATGCTGGTGGAGCTGGTATGATCCTGCCAATTGGCAGCATTGTTAGAATTTTTGTTTTGTTTTATTTTGTCTAAAGTACTTATGATACTGTAAATTTCCATCAGATTATTTTATCTCAAAATGAATTTGAAAACACCTCGTGGTGTACTGGGAAAAAATGTGAGATTTACCGGCATGTTTCCTCATTTGGTTGGACCAGTCTTACAGAAAGCTGAAGATGGTGGCTCAAATCGCTACTGTGTGTACTGTTCCAGAAAATTTTATGCCATGGTTTAAACTTGCCATAAGTAAGGTTTAACTTAGATGTTTGTCATGAACAGTTAAAATAGCTTGAGGAAAATTGTTTTTTGTTATAACCAATTTAAACTAAGTGTAGGTTTAAAATTAATGGGAGAATATTGCCCCTAAAATGCCACAAACTTGTAACACATTTAATACCTGCTAGTGTATGGCCAACTAATCTCCTTCCACTTAGACGAGTGGCTGAACTCATTAAAGCACAGACTCATGAGTAGGAGTTCCACGGTCAAATGCTGCCAGGACCATCCTCTTCATGACTTCATTTCTTCTGGTTTTGGGTAGTTATCATACGTGGCAAAGGCTATGGAGGTACCATAAACTTAGGCCTGTAATATTTCCTTTCCAAATATCCTTTCCCAATTGTTATTTCATTTCTTGTATCATTACATCCACTTCCTGTGGTGCCATATGCAGTAAGAATGTGTGTTAAATGCTACCAAAAGCAAATTTGATGTGCAGTACTCACATGATTTTCTCTTGTACAAATAATTCTTACAAACCTTTATTCCTCTCTCTTCTTCAGTTAGTCAAGATAAACGTTTACAAAAATTATCTTATTGCTAATTTTCTTGTAGATGCAAGGGGAATACAGTAGGCTTTGAGCGATAGTCAAATCTTTTAGCTTGTCACTATATCAGGCATGTCAAACATCACTCCGAGGGTGTGAAGAGAGGGGTCTACCCCTCCTTAACTGCAGTAGCACGCGCTAGTAGAACCGGTTTTCGCTTTGTTTTTCCCGTTTTCCGATTTGATCATCACGGAGGGAGGGAAAATAGGGGAAAATTTTTCACGCCTGGTGAGTGCTGTTTGACACCCCTGCACTATATGAAGGCTTTGAAATTCTGTTCTCTTTGCATGACCAAAAGATAAAGTGAATAACGACTTTTCATTTGAGAAAAGTTTTAAGTATTGCAGAACTTACCAAATAACTAGGAATATCTCCAAAATGATTCACTCCACAAAAAAAGTACATTTCAACATAACTTGTGTGTTTTAATAAGATCTACGCCTTTTGTATAGTAAGATTTGGTTTATCTCTTAGAGTTTACCAGTTATGCAAAAGGCATCAAGAGTAAGCAAGACTACATAGGCTATAGCAAGAAAATTCAAAATATAGATTAAATTCGCCATAAAAATATCTTAAATATTTTAATCAAAATCATTTGAGCCATTTTTTAAAAAATAAACTTTCAAAAAATTTTCTGTGTGAAAGGTAGCTTAGGGTGGAGGAATTTTCTTTAAAATCTATGTGTCGCATCCTTGAAAGATATTAAACTTAAATACCAACTTCGGTTCTTTCTGCCTTCTTGTTTAGCATAATAATTGACCCAATAATCTCACAATTGGATGCCAGAGGAAAAATAAGCACAAGTTCCAACCAATACTTGGCATATGCTGATCGTGTTTTATTAATGAGAAGTAAAGCTATCCTGATTGAAACATTCAAAAAGCTGGTAGAATTATCTAAGCAATATGGCCTGATGATAAATGTGGATAAAACTAAACATCTAAAGTGCTCAGCAAAGAAAGAAAAGATGGAAGATATAATAATAGAAAATTAGAAGGAGTAGATTCTTTCAAATACCTTGGGTATATAATCAATAACAATGATATAAAGAATGAAATAAAAGATAGAATTGCTATAGGTAGTAGAGCCTTCCGTGCTAACAAGTTTCTGTTTGAGTAAGTTAGTATCCAAGTCAGCAAAAATAAGATCACACAAATCCATCATCAGACCTATTGTAACATGTGTGTGAAATCTGGGTCCTTAACAAAACAAATAAGCAAAAGCTAATGGTATTCAAAAGGATATTATGTACTATATTTGGAGCAGTGAAACAAAATGATAATTAATACGAGGGTGAATCAAAAGTGAGTTGCACTTGCTCGCCACAAGAGCACGCTGTGTGTCGCAACGGTGGCTGATGTGTAGCAAGCTACAATAACTGCTGACACATCGATAGGCAGGGTGATGTGGTATCCCGTCGTATTATGTGAGCAGAGCAGGCCTGGCTCAATGACATGCCAACTGGATATTCACTCCAAATTGGAAGTGCATGCAACAATTAGATTTCTGTGGGCTAAACAGTTCAGTTACATGGATATTCATTGTGAAATCACTGCTCTTTATTGTGAGCATGCAATTTTTCACTGCAACACCTCACAGGGCCCACCAAACATTGGAACTGCTACAGCAATTCAAGTGGGAGGTAAGACAGCATCCCCCATACAGTTCAGACTTAGCGCCATGTGATTGCCATGTGTTTAATAAGGTGAAAAAGGATCTTACTGGACGACAATTCCAAAACGATGAGGAGGTGCAAGCAGCTGTATCCAGGAGGTGATTACACAGCACTGGAGGTGATCTCTATACATCCGGAATAAAAAAGTTGGTTGCCCAATCCGATAAATGTTTATAGTCTCTTGGGGACTATGTGGAAAAGTGAACTTACGTTGTATGCTGCCATAGCTGTGTTGGCTATGTGTATGTGGTTTAATAAATGGCCATAACTTGAAAGTGCAAGTTACTTTTTGATTCGCCCTTGTACATGGAGAATGTTATAATAACAAATTAAATTAATTAATCAAAAATAAAAATATCATTAACCACTTAAAGCTGCCCCATAGTGCAGTTAGTAGAGCACCTGCCTGCTGTGCAAGGAGTCCCGGATTCAATTCCTGGCAGGGCGGTAAGAATTTTTCTCCAGCCAGGATTATTCCTCATCCTTCCCTGAGTCTGGAAGTATAATGGCAGCACCGTGGCTGAGTGGTTAGACTGCTTGTCTACCACCTAGGTGGGACCCGCATGTGGTATTCGTTGTGGACAAAGTAGCGTCTGGGCAGGTTTTCTCCAGGTTCTCCAGTTTCCTCTGACATTCATTCTACCAATTGCTCCATTATCACACATTATCACTTCCAAGCATCCATTTCGCATGCATTTCATATCATCCTCTTCCTCACTATCATACCTGGAGTTTGGCTGACCATCTGCTTCCAGGTCTTCACCCTGTCTGGTCCAGAGGTCCCTCTGCTCCCCAACAGGCGTCTGATCCTAGGCTAGCTTGTAAGTCCTAAGGAGTGTAAGTCCTACATAAGGGAAGGGTAATCAGGGAAAGAAACTAAAAGCTTTAAGATCAGAATGGTTTGGACACATAAATCTGAACCTCAGATGATAGAATGATTAATAGAATATATAAATGGACTCCAATGAATACAAAATTAAGGGAACATTCCAAAAATAGATCACTAGGTGATGTACTTGATGACATTAAGAATATGAAAATAAAAAAATGGTCTGTTTGCACACAAAATAGAAAAGTCTGGAAAAAAATTGTTGAGAAAGCCAGAACTTTTATAAAGTTGTAGTGCCTTAGTAAGAAGAAGAAGAAACCAACTTTGGTTTTGAGTTGTGCAGTTCAAAGACACACATACACACCACACATTTTTCTAAAAATGTTCTTTTTATATTCAGGAAACCTCAAAACATGTATCTCTGGTGAAATTTTTGACATCAAATTTGTTTGGATTGAATACAATACTTCACTAATTACTATGCATAGTAGAGAAAGTAAAAAGTATTAACAATGTATAATTTTTACAGTTTCTTCTGGCAGCCAAATGCACATTAAACTGACATCCTTTAATATTGCCAAAAATCATTCTGTCCTACCTATTCATTGTGCTTCTTGTAATTGTGCTCCTTCATCCTTTTCCATAATTCTATTCTTCAATGTTCTTGAAGGTCATCTTTTTGCTGTGATCGATGGCATCTATTCAAAAGCAATCTTGGGTAACATATCTTGTTCCATATGCATTACACATCCATACCATATAATGTTCATTTCCCTTATTAATAATAATCTTCCTTCCTTCATCTTGGATGCTGTGTAATCTTCTGTTTCCTGTTAGTGTGTGCATTAAGTTAAAATAGCATTGTTGTATGAACAGTTGGTGGCATGATGCTGAATGGTGGAACGAGCCTGAACCTGAGTCTAAACTTAGGAAACCCATCTGCTGGACCAGCAAGTGCCTCTCTTACTGCACAGTTGTTGGAGCACATAAAGGTTACACTGCGCAGCAGTGGCTATTCGGATCAAGCTACGGCAGAGATCACTGCTGCAATGGGAACTCTTGCCAGCTATGGTATACTTGGTATGGGACTCGGACTGACTGGAGGCTCCAACTCTGGCACCAACAACCATTCCTTGATACCCAGCAGCAACTATCTAGGAGTGGGACAGATGGACTCCTCGCCTTCCCCACAAATGGCAAATGGAGTAGGAAACTCGAGTGGTGTCTTCGGTCCAATTGGTACAGTATCTGCTCTTGGCAGCTCATCTCCTTCGCCAAGAACGGTCATGGACAGATTTGAGGGCAACATTACCGGTGCATTTAATGATCCTTTTAGGCATCAGGCAAGTCCCACTAATCTCGCTTCTCCCATATCCTTAAACAATAACTCATTTGGTCTAGGTACAGGTTCCCTCTGTAAAAGCCCTACACCAGATCTTAAAGGCGACCCAAAGAAAATCGACTTGGAAATAGCAGAAAACATTGTGGGTGCAATCTTGGGCCCAGGTGGTAGATCTTTAGTAGAAATTCAACATCTCAGTGGGGCAAACATTCAGATATCAAAGAAAGGCACTTTTGCCCCTGGAACTCGAAATCGAATTGTCTCTATATCCGGATCACCCAATGCTATCACAACGGCACAGTATCTCATAGAACAGAGAATCAGTGAAGAGGAAGCCAAAAGGGCAAGGCATAATGCCCTAGGTATTCTGCAATAAAGCGACACCACATGTGCATTTATTCTTTCTCTCTTGTCTCCTTGGTATGAATAATATTTTGTTTACATATAATCATGGATAAAAATGAGATTCACATTAAAACATCTTCATTCCTCACACGAAATGCAGCCCATTTGTCATTATTGTAGAATTGTATATTTGTGGAGTTTGGCATTCATTAGCAGTGAACGTCATGACATGTCTACATGTTGTATATATTCAGAATCAATATCATAATTTCTCCTGCAGTTTTTCCTACGACAATTCTAATGACTGCTTTATAATACATATTCATGGAATTCGTTTCATAACTCCTTAATGTATGGTTTCTGATAACTGATTTGTTGCATGTGAAAGACTAAAATCCAGAGATAGCTAACAGAATAGGATCGTTGTATATGTATTTTGCTGTTCATATATTAACATATTATATATATACATATATATATATTGTACATCTGATAATTTTTTTATGAATTTTGTTTCCTCTTTTAAAGGCCCATAATGGCAATTTATGTAGATACAGAGTTTATTAGGATAAAGGTGGCAAATGAAAAAAGGAGAATTAATTAATCGTAACACTCAAAATATGTTGGACAATTTTATGTGCAGTGAGCAAAGTCCAAAGCAAGTTGCCTTGTACCTATAGTACATAAACTGATCTTTGTTCTGTGATAAGAAAGCCTGTTTGTTAGTTGCAACTTCCACTACATGAATCTTGTCTTGTCATTTTTCATATCGCTCATTCATTTGTGCATGGTTTTTTGTGCTACTAGTCTTTCATATAGGTATCTTCAGAAAGGGAGGGGTTACTTTACTCTGTGTAGTCCACTAGATTGATAACTGGTGATGGAAAGTGAGAAATTCTTGCTTCTACCAGAAAAAAAAATGGCGTCCATATAGCATTTTTGAACATAGATTTTTGTCATATTCGTGTATATATGAAGTAACATTCATTGGTAAAATGTGATATTGTTATATAGAAACATTCTAATTGTCAAGTTACCATTGTACACTTTTTTAATTTTTTTATTACTTCTTGTAATCATACACACAATTGTACTCTATTTTTTATGAAATGGTTGGTATTATGACAAAGGTGAAGGGGTTTGTCAAAGATTCATGCATCAGTAGCCAGTTGTTGACTATATGCATTGTTTGCAGAGTTTATCAGATTCTACTGTTGATATCTGTGGAAAGAGAAATGAATCTTTGAATGTCATTCCATGTAATTGTGGTAATTGTTTACATATGTCAACAGATGTGAAGATGTATGTATCATTAAATTTAAAGTCATGTTTGTAACTGATAACAATACTAGAATGTTCCTGCAAGTTTGTATACCCTCCCAGGTAGCACCAAGAGAAATTCTATTGGTTTATGTTCCAAAGTTAAAAGCATTTCTTCATGTTGTCTGGAAGCGGCAATGTGTTGTGTGTAAATGTTGATCTGTTTGAACCAACTCAAATTGAGTTGTACTTAGAGTGTAAGTAACAAATTTCATCATTAGCACAGACCAGTAACCCATAACATATTAAGTTTTTTTTTCTTTCTTTAAAAGTTGAGTCATGTCGTCAGTGCCATAACCTCATTGGGAATCATAATAATTGTACACATTATATAAGGATTTTGAAATGAAATCCTGAATGGCAGCCTTATTAAATGTTCCAGTCCTACACGGATCTGTTGAGGTAGTGTTAAAGTGGTTGTATTCTAGAAAATTAGTATACATTTCATGCTCACTTACTGTGACAGAGAGCGCTTGCTTCTGTTTGGGCTTTATTTATCTTTTATGTGAACCATCAGACAAAATAAGAGCTCTGGGATTTGCTAAAATTAACAAATTGAATGCTTTTTGTATGGTAAAAAAATACTGATCACTAATAAAAAGTGTGTAACTCCAAAGTTCAGTGCGAACTATTGTATATATTTTCTTACTTTGTTGGAAGTTTTATATATAGTGATGTGTAAACAGTTAAATATAACTTACGAGACTATATATTGAACCTGGTTTTTGAATCTCTCTATTTACACTCACCTTCACTTATAAAATGTTGGAAAAAAATTGGAACATTTTCGAGATATTTACACTCACCTTCACTTATAAAATGTTGGAAAAAAAATTGGAACATTTTCGAGATCATTCCATCTCGTCCTCAGCGATGGGTGGCTGAAATCTTCTTCCTTCTTATGGTACTGTTGCCATCTGTTGTTAAGGGTGCAAAGTTTTAACACTTCGTTCAATGCCAGGATTTCAAAATTTACTACTCTATTAGGGTTTTTATGTATATTTTTCCCCAAATGTACAGTTATATTGGTGAAGTAAGTGATTGATGAATACTTCACTATTAATATTGCTTCTACAATGTGAGTCTGTTTACTGACACTATATCACTTACATTTATGTAAAACGAGACATGTTTCAAGAGCTGTTGTTCTGATCATCAATCTTATGCCAACACCACACTGTAGCAGTTGGTATCAGCAGCTCTTGAAATATGTCTTATTTTACATAAATGTAAGTCATGTAGTATCAGTAAACTGACTCTCATATGATTTGTAGAAGAATTTGAGTTGACCTATAGATGACACTTTTAATTTCATTTAACTTACTTTTTATCCAGACATGTTCCGAAGACCATTGTCTTCATTATCAATGGTTTCTCGACTGGCATTGAAGAGGAGAGAAACTGCTGATAATGAATATGATGGTCTTCAAAATATGTCTGGATAAAAAGTAAGTAAGGTTAAAACTAAAAATGTCTATAAGTCGACTCAAATTCTTCTGCAAATAGTTTGAAAAGTTTCACTGTTTATATTGCTTTGTATATGTTAAGTGGGATGTCTCACATGTTATCTGTTATATATGTGTGTTTATATAATGGAAGTCGCATCAACAGTACCGATTTGAAATAGTTATAATAAAATTGAGCCCAGTGTTTTTAGTAAAATAGGTTATAAATTAGCATAAAATTGTGTTTATTTAGCTAAATGACATAGATATTTGCATAAAATGAATCTAATTTATATGGAACTTGAGACCGCTAAAGTTAAAAGCATGGCATTAAACAGTAAACCTTAGGTTGTAATGATGTAGCTTGTGCTCTGGTAGGTAACAGAAAGAATCTCTTCAACTGTGTAATCAATTACTGCCTCAAGCGCTAAGTTTGGGCGATTAAGTGAACATAAATTATAAGATCTGGAAGGATTACAATTAATTTTAAAGTTGCAGTTACTAATGAGATCACCGGTTGCATTCTGTTTAGTGAAGCTATCAGCAATAATGGATCCAATCATGGAACACCTGTTCGCATGGTTGAAATTTATTTTCAGACTGGAAGGAGTGCCTCATGTCAGTAAAGAAAATAATAAAAGTATATTCATATAAAATATCATCACTGTAAGAAACTTGACTTGCTAATGGATATCAAATTTTACCCTCCATGAGGTTTGAAATGGTAGTTCTTTCTTCCCTGTCTGTGTTGCCCTCCATGTCAGTTCCTTGGAACTGAAAGTTCCAGCTGTACCAAAATGAGTTGCAGGAAGCTATGAATAAATTTGATTACCAAATAATGCAATATTTAAATACATTACACTAACTGTAATTGTGAGAGCCAAAACAAGATTGCATTTAAGTTATTAAACAAGAAAAACCAATACAGATGTAAACAACAGTGATGGAGCTGAAAATAGTGTTCAGTATTCTAGGACACTTGCATTCTCACTTAAGTGATGATATTACAGCAAATACAGAAGACTACTTCCATATGAAGTATTTAATGGCAGACATTGCCAAGCATATTTATAAGTTAATACTTCATGAACTGCACACAGCTTTGCCAAATTGAATGAAAACTAAGATAAACTAATATTAAGTAGCAAGTGAAGCTAGTAAAATTTGAAAAAGAAATTGCCAATAATAAATAGCAAGTAAGTTATTAAAAATGAAACCTACAACAGATATGAATCCTTATAATTGGTAATATAGCTTTCAAGCAGAGAACACATTTCTTTTTAAATGAGTAGCATCTTTAGCTCTCGTCACCAATTTATTTCATTAAGAATTTTGTCGTTCAGCTCACCAATTGTTGCTATATAGTTTATAGAATCAAGGAGGTATTTCAAAATTGATTACACAATCTTTATTCAGTATAATTAAGATTTTCTTTCCAGTAGAATACATAAATTGGTTCTATCAGAATTGCAAAATCAAGGTGATTACTGATTTCTACCAATCATGTGTAGCCACATTCTTAGCTATTTTGAAAGTGCTCCAAAATAATGTAAATTGGAGGTTAAAATAATTGAAAACATGTTTCCAGGAGTGTGAAATGTACCTTATGGCACATTACCAGAGTTGTGATATAAGTTCTAGCCTTCCACAGAAATATATACAGTTTATTATAAGTATTTGTTATATCAGTATGAAATATGTTTAATTACAAGCTATACTATGTAACAGAATGCAATTTAAGTCTATTATTTTATGAGTGCATTGCAAAATATTAATAGAAGACTAGATTCACATTACAGTTTCATAAGGTAATGGAATTCTGACTTTCATTTCTTACCACAATTTGATCTTGTACTGATAGGTTTGAATGTACTATCCTCTACCATTTAACACATTGCTTCCAGGTTTCAAACCCCTCGTGACTACTTTGGAAATCTGATTTAAATTTCTGTACAACTATGAGTCCATTTTAGAATTCAAAGATCTGTATAAAATCAACCAATATAATTTTTTTCATGAAATTGTGTGCATGATACTGAAGGATTGATTTAGGTACCGATGTTGATGGCCTAATATAATTGTTGGATGTGGTAGATCTCAAAATAGTTCTTCAAACAAGGGATAACACGACAATATTTGTTACATTTTTTTCTTGCCTGTAAGTGGAATGTGCATGTTTTAGCGTGCGTCCCAATGGGGTATCCTCAGTCGACTGTCGACTTCTATTGCCATACTTTGACAGTCATACTTTGAAGCTGCTGGTGATTGGTTCACAGTTAGTGCAGCTGGTCTATTTTTGTTTATCATCTTGTAAAATACAATGAAATGCACAGTCTAGCTGTGTTCACATTGTAACAAAGCTGTGACCTGACTTGCAGTTCAATTTCCATTCCCTTCTGGTACTTGATGGCACCCTTTGGTTCTTTTCCTCTACTTGGGGTGTCTGAGATTTCCTTCTTGCTGTAATGTCTGCAGCTTCATGTTTTGTTGATAAAAAATAAAGATCTTTGTTATCTCACTACTTTGTGCACAGGACGTTCTTTACAGACCATGTTTCATATTTGCCAGTTTTCAGTTTATAAGTTGTATCAGATGGGATATCCTTGGTATATCCTTGATATTTTTTGTCGGTGTACCGCGAGCATTAGCTTTTATTCATTAGTCCTCTGGAGGTTGTTTAAGTGCGATCTGTAAGTTATAAATGCATATACACGTGTTATTGGTCAGCGCATTCTTGCAAGCTATGCTCATCAGATGATTTGAACATTTACTACTATGTGTAAGCATAGTTCATTATGACTCAAATGGGTTAAACCCTGTGCAATTCCAGAATTAAAAAACTCAATGCATACAAAGTACACCCAGCTTAACAACCCTATTTTAAAAGAGAACAGGTGCATTTTATATACTGACAGATACCAAAATTTCCTTTGGAATATTGTGGATTCTGCATTCTCTGCCTGCCATCCAGAGATTTTGAGTTAAATTAGCATTTATCAGAGAACGCAGAACTGCGTTGCTGTGCAAAGGCTCGATATTGTCTAGTCATTTCCAGTCCTGTGGCAGCATCGCCAAGTCAGCACCCCACAAGTAGTATAGTTGGAATTAAGTATCAACTGCTGTAGTAAAGCAATTTTGTTTAGGTGAAACATGAATGTGTTGTCTGGGGCTGAAGTGTTCCTTTTTCTTGTCCTCAGATCCTGTGTGCTTTGTTCAGAAAGTGTGTGTAAACTGATCATCTCCTACAGAGCTTTGGCCATAAGCTAGTGCAAAAATAGCACATAGCGAACTGTAGACAAGTATTCCTTATAGGAATCTCACCTCAACAAGAAGTTTGGTATATAACAAACACCTCAGACTTGTCAATGACAAATGTCTACACAAAGTTATTATTTTGACTTTTACGCCTTTTTATTAGTGATCTTTAATTTTTATTTTCACGTAATGCATTTTTGTCTGGTGAGTTTTAATTTACAGAAAAGTTCCTGATTGCAATTAATGTTAAACATATTATGCTACAATGCACATTAATGACATTAAATGGTTTGAGTTATACAAACCAGTGTTACTGGTTATACAGTGCATAAGATTTTAACATAAGACACATTTAACTGAAGATGCAGATGTATTAAGATAAGCACTTTTTTTTCTTTCAAAAACAATTCAAAAGGAGTAATGTTTCATTAAATTATTGCAGCAGCAACATGGTTCTGATGGCATGCTAACATGTTTAAATAGAAACAATAATATAATAAATAACGTGCGCCGTGAAAGCTTTAAATCTTACACAATAATATAAACAATGCAAGTACAATTAAATACAAATTTGACATAGCTTAAGCAAAAATCTCAAAGTATTAAAAGAAAATGAAACCAACAGACAATGGCAAAGAATTATTGATGTGCATAAAATATTTTATTCTAGAAGCAATGGAAAGAAAGAATCAACTTTAGCATGTTATATGTATATTGCCTCAGTGTTAATGAAAATTATGGTAGTACACTACTGAATATTGTAAGCACCATGTGTTATTGAGATTTCTATCACTTAGCCCTTAAATTATCATGCACATTTTCAAATTGTTAGAAATACATCTGTGAAATTTGAAAATTTAGATGTTTTGTTTCTTTACTATGCTTTCGCCTCACACTTTCAGGCTTTATTGTTGTCTTCTTTACAAGCACAGTTTTTAATTTAGATGCTTGAAATTTTCAAAAGAGCTTCAAATAATGAGGATTTCAAAATATCAAATAATTCTATAGCTCAAATTAATAAAGTTGAAAAAATGAAGCCATTTTTTTTTCTAATGCACAAATTAAAGTGAATCAATGCCTACATAAAATCTGTTATGATTTCTTAATTTTAGTGTAATTTAGGATTGTTACTATAAACTTTTGGCTCAAGAAGCATTTTGTGTTAGCGTATCAGAATGTCTAATTATAAATAAATTTAAAAACAGCTCAGAAACAGTTTGACATAACTCATTAAAAGTCTGTGCATTTCATTTATTGTAGGTGTTGCATATATGGTAAAACTTTTAAGCCTCAGCAGCTAATTGTGGAGGTTCCGTTTTTTTATAAATGCATTGCCTTAAGGAGAAATAAATTCTTCACGGGCTGAATGCTGTAAACACTATCACCTTAAATTTTGTTGTAAAGAAGAAAAACATTAAGAAAAACATTAATTTTTTGCCAAAAAGTTTTAAGATTCTTTTATTTTGCAACAATACTGGAGTGCAGTCATCTGCCTACATGCAAAGTGCAATACTTCTCTCCAAACTTTTCAGTGAAGTGTAATTGAAATATTTACTGTGTTACTTTTCGAAGCAATTACATTTATTCAACCAGTAATAGAAACCTATAAAAGAAAAAATTGAATATAACAGAAATTTTACTTAACCAACATTTTGTGTTGTCTTAGAAACAGGATTATCCCGATAAACTCTTTCTATTTACATCATTATTTGCCTTGTGTGCGTTCGTTGGTTTAAAGTAGACTTTTAATAGTCAAACAATTATTGCCAGATCTGATGATGGTTCATGACTGAAATCAGAAGTTTATCCGAATATATGCTCATAGTTGATAAATATGTCAGAGTATTTTTCCTTCTATTTTGAGAAAAACAATGAAATTTCTTTTTTTAACATATTAAATACTTCAAAATTAATTTGTAATCACACTAACTTCAGTTTTACCAAAAACTAAAGAACATGTTTTGGATACTGTCTCAGGCTTCAGACAAGATTTCACGATTTTAGATAGCACATCCTGGTGAAAAAACTGTGATGAGATTGTTTTAATATGCTGTATCAAAATTTAACAAATGATGTAAATTTATTTTTTTAAATACTGATTCAACTGATATACTGAATGCTGTTCAACAGATTTGTGATAGATTTTAAAAGCTTTGGCTTTTCTTTTCACAGATTTATAGATCTAAATTGCACTGCTAATATCAATCTATTGATCATGTTTTCATTAAAGTTTGTATTATTAATAATGATGATAATAAGAAATAATTGATGCTGATTACATTACAATATTAAGTCTTTTTGTCTGGTTTCGACCCTAGTTCTACCTCAAGTCAAACGTTCATCACATTAACCATCCAATGAAAATAAAATCCATAAAACCAAACATTTATTCATATATTAACCTGTTGTACCCATTTATTTTTATGCTGATACAAACTTCTGCTAAATTCCTTATTTGAGATTCATCTTAAAACATGTTCTTTATTTAAAATTAAATTGAAATTGACACTGTAGTAATGTAAGAATAAAAATGTTACACTATTTGAGTCGACTGGAACACTCTGTATTTCATATACCTTTATTTTCCTTCAATGCGCTTCACCTTCACTTGAAGACATCAAGAATTTGTCAGTGTTGAAGGAAAATAAAGGTATGTTAAATACAGAGTGTCTCGATCCACTCAAATTGTATATGTTTATTATTTTCTTTATTACTCTCCCAGATCGTAATCAAATTATTATTCTGTAATGAACTGGTTTTTCCAGTCTTTTGTTTTTAAACATTGCATTCATACTCCTGCATATTTTCCCTCATATGTTTCCACAGTCATTACATTGTCTTAGTTATCTGAAGTTTTCCAGCCAGGAAACACTAGCTACAAGCCAAAGTAGATAATGCTGTAGTAAATATAGGTTGAAGGTAGATGCAACAGTCTCTGAAATATGTTTCATAATTTTTTATAAAAGTGAAGCTAGGATGATTAAAATTTATTTTGCAGAGTAGCCAGTAATCAATTGCATAAATACGCTGTAATTATCACACATTTGTTTTAACACAATTATAGCATTTATTTCCATGGTACATATTTTTTGAAGAAAAGATTAAAAAAAAAAAAAAGAAAATCCAATCACATTTGAAAGCCCCTGTTGTATGAAAATTTGGACAGTTTAAACTTGTAAATGTTGCATGTTATTCCTTCAATATAGTTCGCCATATTCAGAAATTATGTTTTCTGTTATATTGAAACTTATCGTGGAGTAAATAAATATGTGACATTTTTAATTTTCTTCAAATCGTGTATTAAATTACTACCCAAAACCACAGTTGACACCAAGAAAATACTCTTTACATTTCATCAGTCTTCAAAGAATATACACAAGAACCTCTCTTATCTAGTCATCATTGCTCTGGATTTCTGGATTATCTGGATTGGTTTTTGCTTACTGTTTTGCCACAAAAATGTGATTGGGGCGAGTCTAACGACATGGCATGTATGAAGCAGCTGGCTTAAAATTCACCTGTGGCAAGGGTCCTAGGAAACAGTGGCAATCAAAGCCATGAGGAACAGTGTCTCTCCCACTGTCACCATCCTGGAACGGTCTTAAATACATAATTTATATGGCTGTAATATTAATAGAAGAGATGACACAGAGATTATCATTGCTCACACACTTCAAGCTAACAAGAGTACCATGTCTTTATCAGTGTTAATGTATGTGAAATGTTTCATTAGTTTTCATGACAGCTGAAATAGTAACTGTAGGTGTCACATCTGGATGACTTTCAATTTTTTTCTCTTCTGCAGCGATTCAAAACTTTACTATCACACGTAATTTATATTCATTTAATAGTTTATTTCCACATTATATGGATTACCTCAGTCCCACCTAATCCAGGTAAATGAGGTTCTTGTATATGTTGAAAATTGCATCATGAGCATTTTAAACATAAGAAAGCAAGAAAGCTAAGTTTTAATATTTCATACACTATTTGCACACATAAATGTACATACTTTAAACTTCAAATTTAAAAAGTTAAATGGTCAAAAAGGGCAATACCATAATTGGATTCTGGTTCTACAGTACTTGATTTTCTTCACGAAAATTTTTAAAAAGTTAGTTTTATTTATGTTTTTGTGATAAAAATTCAGTATTGGGTATCTTAATTCACATGCTGGAAGTATTGTTAGAATGAAATTTTTGAATTAGAGCTTTTATTTTATTATCTGAAGTAGTTTTTGAAACAAATGAGTTCCTGCTCTAGATAAACTTAATTGTAAGTTAGATCCACAAGCACTAATGAATTGCAGACATTTAAGAAATCAAATTAAATCAGTTATAATTGAAATAGTGTTACAAAATTCTTGTCTTATTTTTGTTAAACTTTTTTCAAGCAAAATTTAAGTTTGGTGAAAATGACTTATTTCATCACATTTATAAAAATTAATACAAAATACAGAGTTAAATATTCACCTACCTGTGTTGCTGCTGTTCACATTGAAACACTGTTTGTGAAAAGAGAATATATTTACAGAGAAAGAGTAGAAAGAGAGCTTGAGCTCGGTATGCTGATTTCAAAAATGTTAATTTCTGCATCTGATTTCTTAACAATAGACAAAGTGCCAGAAAGGATTAAGCTGGACAAGTAACTTAGAAACTTTTAGGTTTAAGGAAAGGAATCTGTCATATCAACAGAGCGGTGTAATGTTCTCTGTTTGTGCAGATATTTGCCTAACATTTGCATCTAACATTTTTCATAACTGTATTTATTATTGATAATTAGCTTGTAAGACATTGTGCTCAAACATTAGTGCCTGTCAATAAGGAAGCAAGTGCTCTCGAGTCACAATACACTTATTCATAAATGAAAGGGCATAAAAAAGAGGTATAGATATTTAAAACATAGCTGTTCTCACACTTTTCCAGAAGAGCACAAATATTTTCAAACCTGGTTTTATCTCTTCCTATTTAGTATGGCTGGGTATCTTTGTTCTTTTGTTTGCTTTTTACAAGAGCTGTTAAACCCCCTTTTTTAAGAAATGTTTCAATAAATTATAAGTACATCTAAAGATGTGTACATAAATATAGAGCCTATATTTTTTAGTAGCTTTCTGCTCTTCCACAATTTGAATAAAGAAATCTTTGGGTCTTCAGTGAAATAATGTATTTTAATGTACTCCTCGCACTGAAAATTCTAAAATGAAATATTTCTTCATAGGCAAGTAAATGCTATAAAACGCTTTACTAATTCTGTAGAATCAAAATGTAAACCATGGCTCATTTCCAATAAATTCAAAAAATAAAAATACATTAATGTTTTCAACCTTTCTTTAGTTTCCTGGCATAATCCAAGCTGCTAAGTACTGAGCTGTTTGAAATAGGTAGGTATATTTAGTTCCATTTGCTTATAGCAGCAGTGATTAGTTGTGATTTTGAAGCCTAAATGTTTAAGTGCTTTGTAGGTTACATGTCACTGATTTTTTCTGAGAGCCAGGAGTAAAGTCTCTAACTCTAATGGAATATATTATGTTTATCTAATTAAAGAAAACAATATATTTCCTTACAAATGAGATGTTTACAACTGCTTAAGTTTTAATATTAAGGTAGTGTCTCTTAAAGCTTAAAATCGCATTGGATGCAATCCAAAGTGCTGAGGTTCATTGCACCATGCAATGTGACAACTCGGTTAAGCTCAGCTCAACTTGTACACTGTAGAGCGAAGAAGCGAATACTTGAGGAGACCTGTGTTGATAGATATCGTGCTTATCAATAAAATATATACGTGCAATAGAATTACCTAATTATTGAGCAACCTGCTCTAAAGAATGCCGAAAGCCCATCTAAGTCAGAGTGAGAACTTTAATTTTTTGAAAGTTGTCACAATAGAGGCCAAATACCTGGTGTATAACAGATGCATTCCATATTAAGTTCCTTTGTACAAGGGCTGTCCCAGAAGACATAGATAGCGGTTGTTTCAAACAAATGACTATGGTAGAAAGTATCAACCTTATAAAGCTTAAGTTTGAAGTATTTGTTTGGCAGCCATCAATAGTGAATGCTCTTGGCAAATTTGTAAACATGGATAAAACTGGTCATTGTTATATGATATAATACTTTCATTTGAAAGGTCCTAGTCCAACTAATATTAAAGCTGAGCTAGATTCTACTCTGGGGGAGTCTGCTCCTTTGTTTACAACAGTAAAATATTTGGTGGCAGAGTTTAAGCAAGGTAGAACAAGCTGCGAAGATGAACTTTGCAGTGGTCGACCAAATGAGGTGACCATGCCAAAAATTGTAAAGAAAATCCTCAAAATTATATTGGATGACGGTCAACTAAAAATGCATGAACTACCACAGATTGCAGGCATTTCAAAAAGTGCTGTACATTGCACACTGGCTGAAATTTTGGAGACGAGAAAGCTGTGTGCAAGATGGGTGCCGTGTTTGCTTACAACGAAACGAAAACAGTGTCATAAGGATGTTTCAGTTGAGCATTTGGTGATGTTTTGCTGCAATAAAGCTGAGTTTTTGTGTTGATTCATAACCATGGATGAAACATGGGTCCATCACTTCACACCTCAGATGAAGGAACAGTTGAAATAGTGGATTGAAAGGGGAGAATTGGTACTAAAGAAGATGAATAATAATAATTAATATCTTTGTCTGTAGACTTGCGGATTACAGGTATTACACATGGTCAGTATCTATAGACTATACATGAGATTTTACAAAATGGTTTACAAATTACAACTACTATATACATAAGATCAATGTCAGTGGGGTTACAAGAGCTGCAGCAGGAAAAGCCACGAAAATGAACCAAGAACTAAACTGGCCTTGTAACACTAGGAAATACACTTTTGTGGATGGTAATTTTTGGATAACCAAAGATGATTTTGCAGAAGATAGTATTCACTTTAACTGCAAAGGATCCTTCAAATTTGAAAAGTAATTGACTCAGTGCTGATGGGAAACTAATAGACTTTGTGGTGGATGTCAATGCAATATCAAAATCTGTATGCTTCTACGGGAAGTGTCCAACAGGAGCTAAGGCAGGTGCAGTTCAACTTGAGAGTGAAACCAAGGTAGCTAAGCAGATGGAGTTCAGAGTTCCCAGCAACAAAGTACAGCATATAGAGAACCCCTGGGCAGCGCCATGGCCGAGGAGTTAGAGTTGATCCACATTTAATATTTTTCATGGACGAGACTTGGTGTGGAACCAAGGATATGTGTGTACATAAAATAATTGTTATTGGAGCTCTGAGAAACCTAATATTGTTCATGAAATACCCCTTCAGGATGAAAAAATTGGTGTATGATGCACCATTAGTGGAGAAAGAGTTATAGGCCAAATTTTTTGAGTTAATTGTTGATGCCCGTACATACGTGAACACAATGAGGAGCATTTTTTCAAAACTTGATGCAAAATTTTATAAAATTGAGTTATATATAGTATCGGCATAATTTTCACCTTCTGCATCGTTCTGTGAAATCAGGTTTTGCAAAATTCAATATATAGTATTGACTCAGGAGAGCTTTCTTTCCAAAATTCAAGACATCAGGAAGAATGTACACCTTCCTAATTCAAAGGAAAACTTCATATCTAAAGTCAATCCGACACATACATTAGACATCACATATTATTTATACCTGACAGAAGAAGTTAAGAAAAGTGATACTCCAACTAGTGTTCTAAAATTATTGGCATTAGAGACAATCCATACTAGATTTCCAGAACATGAATGGCTCCATATTTATACTGATGGATCATTGATATCAAACCCAAGATGGAGCAGGTGCTGGAGTCACATGTCACCTCTTTTCCTATTACAAATCTTTAAGTTATGGAACTACTAACTTTGATGGAGAAATTGAAGCAATTCGAATGGCCCTACAAAATCTTTTTTACAGAATTTCACATTTTCAGCAAGCAGTTATTCTCTCAGATTCCAGGGCAGCAATTATAGCAATTACTTCCAAGTTGTCACCAAAAAACCAAACAATTATAGAATGTTGGAAAATCCTTACCCATCTAACAGCACTTCAAAAACACCTAGTCTTCCAATGGATACCAGCTCACTGTGGACTGAGTGGTAATGAGAAAGCTGATTTTCTTGCAAAAAAGGGTACCAGCGGTGTACAAAAATCGATAGTTAATCTACCATTTTATGCAGCTAAAAGATTAGTCAACTCTGAATTCAGAAAAATTATTGCAAAATATTACTATGAAAAATCAAAGAATAAAAGATGGGAACTACCTAACATTCAAACAGTAATTCCTGAGTATCCTCGAAAATCAGCAGTTGCAACCTTCAGGTTGATTACAGGACATGATTGTCTGGCAAAACATTTAAACAGAATTGGGATATATTCTTCACCACTCTGTCCTCTATGTGATCTGCAAGAGGAAATGGACCGAGACCACCTTCAAATATGCCCGGCCACTTCTAGTGCCCCATCCATCAGTGATAAATATTGGAGAGCAAGAGGATTAATGACTTCATTGTCAGAAATCCAGCATTAGCTAACAACAAAAAATATATAGTATTGGCATAATTTTCACCTTCTGCATCATTCTATGAAATCAGGTTTTGCAAAATTCATGTCCTGTGTAGAAGGTAGGGAATATTAACAGTTTTTTCAAAACTCGATAGATGCACTTGCTCAATTAAAGCAAAAGTCTATACATGCAATTTTATGACCCAGCGTATAGCAACCTCAGTTTTATGAAACACATGTTGGCAATGACTGCCATCTCATTGTTGTGATTCTTGGAATTCACAATCATTTCTGCAAGCTTTGTACACTGCTGCATTGTTGGCAATAACTCCAAAGTCAGGTTGTGCGCTTGGATTTCACATTAATTTCTGCAAGCTTTGTTATACTTACATGACATTTTTATTCTTAGTTGAGACACTGCACTGTACTATGCACAATGGACAGGAGCTCAGATTGTGAAACTATGCAATTTGTAGAATGTGCGGGAGTAGGAATTGCAAAAACAAGGAAAGGAAATCAAAATGGAAGTCAAGAAAAGCTTGTACTCCAGTAATTACATGTTCACATGGTCTCGAGTGCCCTCCACATCGTCCTAAAAGTAAAGGGCATAAGCACTGTGATGCAGCTGATTTGACTTATGATATAAGTGGATTTCACCAACACTTTCCTGTGCTCAACAAAATAGATCAAGATAAATTCCTTATGAAATATATCAGTATTAAGAAGAGAACCTCCCCCATTCAATCCTTAAAACTCATAGTACTTTCCTAGAAAAGGTAACACAGATTAAATCCAAATTGAACATTCCTAACACCAGAGAAAATCTACTTATAAGAGAAAATCCATTGGAATTATTGCAACCTACCTTCAATTTGGAATTAATAGAGGAAATAAGTAAATCAGACACACCAAAAGAAATACAAAAACTTCTAGCTCTGGAAACAATCAATACTAGGTATCCCACAGAAGAATGGCTGCACATATATACTGATGGATCCTCCAAGGAAAGCCTTACTGGAGCTGGAGTTACGTGTTCACATTTTTCCTTTTATCATTCTGTTGGCAGAGACACAACAAATTATGATGGAGAAATAGAGGCTATATACATTGCTCTCCGACAATTATTAAATCTTCCCTTAAATAAATTTAACAAGGCAGTAATTCTTTCAGATTCTAAAGCTGCAATTCAGGGAATATGTTCAAATACTACAAAGAAGTCAACAAAAATTAGAGAATGCTACAAAATGTTAACACAACTCCAAAAAGTTAATAAGACTGTTCATCTCCAATGGATTCCAGCACACTGTGGAGTCATGGGGAACGAAGCTGCAGACTCACTTGCAAAGAAAGACACAACAATAAAACAAAATTCTAAATTCAATTTCTCATATTCCTCAATAAAACGCTTGATCATAAAAAATTTTTGTCATTCATATCTACAAGAAATAGAAACAAATGCCAAAGATAAAAAATGGATTACACTACTTTCCAATCCAGATATAATCCCCCAGAGACCAAGGAAAACAGCTGTTGCAGCCTTCCGACTATTGACAAATCATGACTGCTTGGCAAGTCATCTCTACAGAATAGGTATCTCAGCCTCACCAATATGTGTCCTGTGTAACGATCCAGCAGAAATGAACGAAGACCACTTGAAGACCTGTGAAGCATTAAGATCAGAAGAAACTACAGTTCAAAAGTATTGGAAAGCACGAATGCTAATGGCTTCATTGCCAGATGCAAGGCACTAGAAAACAACAACAACAATATATGAGTATTACATCTCCTAATCACAGAGTGGTGAAGAAAGAAGCTGCAAATAGAAAGCAGACTGTTAGCATTAAATACAGTGTGAGAACTAATGATGGCCGAGTATTGTCAGTATTCGCTGCAAGCTTCCAAGGAATCACAGGGGTGACAAAAGAAAATTTCACTTATCTGGGAATGCGCCAATGGAAACCAGAGGAGGTGACAGAACAGGAATATTACAGAAGGGCATTACTGCTGCTATAAAGCAATACATTAAGAAGCACAGGTGTAGAGAAAGCTACTATGGAAGAGTAAAATCAAGGAGAGGATATTTACCTCCAGAACTTAATATCAGAAAAATGTGGACCAACTTTTGTGACGAAAGAAGATTAAGAAATCTATCAGTCTGCTCATTGTCAAAATATAAATACATATTCTACAACTTCTTCAGTCTTTCATTCCATACACCGCACACTGACACATGCTCAACCTGCAAAATGGGACTGATGAAGGTTAAGACAGAGGCGGATGTGGAAAAGAAAAGCGAACTAAGACCATGTACAGACTGTACAAGCTGTGTTCAAAAATGTTTTTTCAGCTATTGAAAGAGGAAAATGCTGAGGCAATCACTATTTGCTTTGATATGGAGCAGAATCAACCACTACCTAAACTTTCTGTTAGCGAGGTATTCTATGCAAGGCAGGTGTAGCTGTCTAATCTATGCATAATGATTCATCTAAAACCCAGAACAAAGGCGATATTTCCTGGTATACATGGTTGGAAACTGGATCTGCTAAAGGCTGCAACCAGGTTGCTCAGCTTTGCACCACTCCTTGTTGGAACTGGAAGAAAGGATGTCCAGCAACGCTCCTACCATTAGTTTATTTTCAGACTCTTGCTGTAGTCAGAATAAGAATATTGTGATGATGTTCATGCTTATTGCTTTCCTGGAAAAGCGTAAAAAAATTTCCTGCATTTCATATATCTACCCAATATGTGGACACCGTTATATGCCTCCTGATGAGAGTTTTTTTCAGAATTGAAAAAGAGTTAAGAAAAAAAGAGAATATCTTGAGCCCTGATGAGTACCATCAGATATTACAAAATCACAGCTCTGTGAAAGTGTTATTCAAAGGCTGGAAAATTAAGGACTTGAAAGAAAGTGCAAAACAAACACTGAAGTTAAAGATTGAGAGGTAGAACTGGAACTTAAAAATTCAATGCCACAACTGGGATTTGAACCACAGACCTTCCCCTTACCAGGCGACTGCTCTACCACCGAGCTATTGTGACAAATTGCCAGAATGGCATTAAATTCTCAAACCATGCTTGTGTGTTTAAAAACACCAACAGTAAGTTTGTTGGCATAAATAAATAATAATTACCAACTGAAGTTAATTCCTTTCAAAATGAATATGCTAGTAATCATAGCTTATTACAAGCAATCAAAGGAAGACCATAAGGTATGTGTAGAAATTCAAAATACATATTCTACTTTGCCTGTGGAGGTGGATGTGATGAAACCGCGCAGCAAGTCCTGCAGCAAATTCCTGCTTCAATCTCAAAATGTTCCCAAAATTAATAGAGTGAGCAAAGAAAAGAGAAAGGATGTTCAAAATCTAGCTAAATTTCTTGAAATTCCAGAAACTGCAAAAGAATTTTATAAAGATGTACTAGAAAATACTAATAAAGGTTAAAGCTTACTTATTCATGTTGTATAAAATTTCTTTGTATGTTTTCAATATGGTTGTTATATAAATAAAACATTACTAGTTAACCTATACTATTTGTTTCTTTTCACATTGAATGAGAAAGCTTCAGGAAGGAGAATTGAATGATTAATATAGTTGCTGTGCTAACCAATTAGTATTGCCAATAAATAGAAAAAACCGCTTTTTTCAGAAACGCATTTTGTGCATTTATCAAGTTTTGAAAAAAACGCTCTTCAATTTTGTCCCCTTTCTTTAGAGAATTAAGCAACAGGGAGCATGATTTTGCCTTTTTTCAACAAGTCTGCAACAGCTCGTACAGCTAATCCTTCAATGAGAACAATTGAAAGTGTGTTTAGGACAGTATATTAGTAGAGATTTGTGGCCCCGTTGGTCCCCTAACCTAACTCCCTGCAATTTCTATTTCTGGGTAACTTAAAGCATAAAGTGTACGAGCCCACCTCGGTAGCATGATGGTTAGCGTGTCTACCTCACGTTCAAGAGGTCGTGAGTTCGAAACTCACTTAGGGTAAGTTATCCGGGTAAGGTTTTTTCTGAGGTTTTCCCTTATCCTTAGAAGATGAATTTCAGGTAACTTAAAGTTCCATGGACCTCGGGCTCATTTGAACATCATTTCACCCATTTCATTCATTCACCATCCGATATGACACAATGTTGGAGGATCTAAATTTTAAAAAAAATAATGTGTACAAGACAAACCCTGGAAGAATTAAAACAAAATATCTGCCAGAAAATTGCCAACATTTCTCAATGTGAACTACAGTGAGTGATGGATAGTTTCCTAAAAAAGTGCCAAAAATGTATGGATAACAACGGTGGCCATTTTCAGCACCTCCTTTGATAAAATTTGTAAGTAAAGCCTTTAAAATTAGTTTTAAAAATGTTGTATGGTTTCATCTGCGCTGTTCTATGACAGCGGCTGTCAGCGAGTGCTGAGGGTGCGTACAGACAAAACACAGTGCAGCCAATTTGGAGTCTTTTGGATCACCCTTATAACTCAACCGTAAGCCCACAGCCTAGATTTTTCTATTTGCACAGTCATAGCTTTTACTCATGTCAGCTAAGTTTCACTGTATAGTGAGTAAACTGGTGTATCTGATTAGTGTGCGTAGCAAAATTTATGCAAAACAGAAAAACGAACAGGGGTCCCATTGCATGAAACGTCAGTTAGTCACACCCAGTAACTCTAACATCTGCCACGATGTGCTGCCACCTAGTGGCATTGATCAAGTGAGACATAAGATGACAGTAAGGACTGGTGTGTTCACTCTGACATGTGTGCACACTCAGTGACTATTTGAGCCCATAAGACAATGATGCAATGCCAACTACACATGCACAAAGGCTCCTAAAACGTGCACAACTGCTAGTGACCATGATACCAAACTTCAACCAGTTTAGAGGAGTAGCATAGTAGGTTTAAATGCTGTATGTTTTAGATTACCATATCTGTATAGCGTTCAACAAGTGTCATGTGCTGTTGTGCTTGTATACAGCAACTGCCACTGCCTTTGTCACTCCCCCCAAGTCCCCCATGGTATTTATAGTGGAATATTTCTACAATAAGCAGAACTTCATCTTCATCATATCCTCTAACTTCAGAAGCGTTACTCCCTAAGTGGATCTGACACTCCATTGAGTATGCCAGCAGTCACACCTAGCCTCTTAGAGACATCACTGCTGTATGAAATCTGGTACACAACAGTACACAAATACGATAATTAGTTTGAAAGTCATTTTATTGTTGAGGGGAGGGAGGGAAGGAATATCTCTTAAAAAATTCGGACAACTTCACCATTTTCCACCTCCACACTTGGCATGTGTCTGCAGGTGACATGGCAGCTTACACGATTGTTAATTAGGCAACAATGTGCCAACCACTGTATGGATAGCTGTGGAGTTGTTAGTTCTATCTCAAGCTCTTGCCGAAGACAATTCATATTCATTAAGCCATTATAGTAATAACTGCCAAAGGATGGTAAAATCATGCAATTACTGTCCCAATTTTCTAACAGAAGATGATTATTATTCAAAATTTCATGGTCCACAATGATGCATAAGTTGCCCATGTTGGAGTTGTAGCGTGCAGCAATATAGTTTGACTATATTGTGCCAGAAGAATCATTAACAAGGAATGATTTTAGCAGTTTTAGCATATTTAAAAGGCCAAATGTTATACATCTGTGAACTTTAGTGACTATTTCTACAAGGTTGTCTGCATAATAAGGCACAGAACGTGCCGTGATGGGCAACCTGTATGGCAACATTACTCTAAAATTGTTTTTGATAATTTTCACTTTTCATTGCCCCCTTAACCTGAGTGAGTAATGGTGTTTAAGGGCCCGTTGACAACTAGGTCATTAGGGCCCTCCCCGCAGGCTGTTCTAAATCCATGAGTTTGAGTATGAGTACACATCAGCATTGCACAGAGCATGGCAGTAGAGGGAGCGGTGGTGAAGGATGATAGCCAATATGTCACTGGGTGAAGGTCATAGCAACCCCAATCATTCTCTGTTGCAGGTTTCTGCCAGTACCCACCATGCCATGAGAGCAACTTACCCCAAAACAGAGCTGTGCTGCATGTTGCAGGCGTACTTATGCAAGGCAGCAGCAGCTGCGTAATACAGTGTCCATTTTAACCCCAATGTGCATGCTTTATCTGTCCATAAAAATGTATTTATCAAGTTTCTCAAAGACAAAATTTGTTATTGAGAGCATATATCTTTTATCTGATGACAAAAAATTTCTTTTTAACTGCTCAAGGGCACTAAAATACTTCTAACCATTCTCAACAACAATGTAAATCCATGGAGTAAAGATATTGATCTTCCACTGTTAACACGGTCACTATTAACTGCCTTATGATGCTGCTTAAGCCACCCAATGGAAAACTCAATAAATACTTTCTATCAAAACTTAAAGCATGGATGAATTAACCTAGCCTGTTAAAATAATTCAACCAAAAGATCTGATAGAGATTTCATCAGAAATATAGGTTGGGCGTTCGTTCTTGACGAATGACCTTGAGCAGAAATCCAATGAGTGAGCCTGCCCTTAATAAACAGGTCAACAAATGTTTATGCTACGATAACAGACACCTCTGTTTTCCTCTGTCGCGTTTGTGTATACAGTCGACTGCAGAAGTTTTGTGCGGTACGGATGTATGTATGCATGCAACGAAAATAGCAATTCAGACGAGGGAGAGATGTCGGGAATAGAATAAATGCAAGAAAGGTAAGTGGAAACAGTTATAGAGGTATAGTGTATAATACGTGTGGCTGATATTACTGCAAGTGTCATAAATTGATTTGTAGTGTTGTACTACTTCAGCTCAGAAGCATGCGCGTCATCTCACTGCAGACTGTACCTCCTCTCTCTCGTTCCCGCAAAAGCTGAGTAGAGACTCGCATTCAACCTTTCATATAAAATTTTCATTCGTCAAGAAGTAACGCGCGACCTATACACGTCTTGATGGGTGGGAGCGAGAACATATCATTTTTGGCAAAAGGTCTGTATTGTGAACAGCATAACTCAAAAGTCCCTCCACCCCAAACTTTGCTTTACATGGAATTATTATCATTTATTTACCCAGAAATGGCTCCAATGATTTGGGTTGAAATCCCACATATTTAAGTTTGCACGACAAATAAAATGCACATCTTAAATTTTCTGGGAGGAGCCGTGAAGTCTTCATTCTGAAGGACTTATATAATTGTTAAACTGTATGAGGGCTGTCCCAGAAATATCCAACCCAACAAAGAGAGCATAAAAATTTGGGGGGAAAAAAATTTTATTTCTCTAAATAGTCTCCTTTAAGCTTGATACACTTTTCCCAGTGAAGTTTATTAGCTTGATTACCCTGGTTATAATGAGAACTGTCGCTTTCTGCAGAATAGCCATTAACTGCAGGCTCCACCTCTTCATTATTGGCAAATCTTTTACCATCACGCCATTGCTTCAAGTTTGGAATCAGAAAATAATCAGAGGGAGCTAAATCTGACAAATAGGGTGCATGAGGAAGCAGTTTGAACTTTAATCCATTGATTTTGGCCATATCAATAATGGATGTGTGAACTTGAAACAAAATTTTCTTTTTCACCAATGTGACTGTTCTTGCTTGATTTCATCATCAAATGCTACAACTGATTGCTTTTCCTTTTTGGAGATGATGATTTAAAATTATCCCATGTGCATCCCAAAAAATTGGCACCATGACCTTGCCTGTAGATGGAACTGTCTTCGCCTTCTTTGGAGCCAATTCTTCCCTTTCAATCCACTGTTCCTTTGTCTCAGATATGAAGTAATGGACCCAGGTTTCATCCATGGTTATAAATTGACACAAAAACTCAACTTTATTGCAGCTGAAGCATTCTCACAATGCTATTTTTGTACCATTGTGAACAAACATGGCACCTATCTTACGCACAGCTTTTTCATATCGAAATTTTCACTCAGTATGTGTACATTACTTTTTGAAATGCCTGCAATGTCTGCTAGCTTACACACTTTCAGTCAACAGTCATCCAATACCATTTTGTGCATTGTCTTTACAATTTCTGGCATGATCACTTCGTTTGGTCAACCACTGCAGTGCTATGTTCATCTTGACAGCTCGTACAGTCTTGCTTAAAGGCTGCCACTCAATATTTTACTTTTGTAAATGAAGGGGCAGACTTCCCCAGAGTAGAATTTAACTCAGCTTTAACATAAGTTGGATTAAGTCCTTTCAAATGAAAGTATTGTATCACATAACAATGACCAGTTTTATCCATTCTTACAAATTTGCCAAGAGCATTCACCATTGATGGCTATCAAACAAATACTTAACAACATAGCATCATCAAACTTAAGCTTTTTAAGATTGGTACTTTCTATCATAGTCATTTGTTTGAAACGACAACCACTATCTATATGTCAGGTTGGGTACTTCTGGGGCAGCCTGCATAAGAGGTAGACAGATCTTGCTACAAAGAAAATGAGACCTCATTAAAGTACATAATTTTTGTCAAATAAAATGTTTAATGGTGTTAACCACTTCTGAGATATTCTTTGTTATCTAAGCGCTAAGTCTGTATATGTGATGATGCAAGAACATGGAATTTCAAAGCCATCACATAGTGGTCTGCGTTTTAAAACCTATCTCTTTAGCCTACTGAATTTTTCTTTTACTTACAATAAAATGTGTAAATACCTAAGTTATGAAAATTTATCTTGATTAGCAAATATCAGGAAGAGTAAGCTTTAATAACAATAGTCTGTAGAAGAGTAACTAGAGAAAATCATGTGAACATGACCAGATTTGCTACAGCTAAATGAAGGAAATGAGGTTAGATGTTTTATGTAAGGGCTTAAGTGCTAAATAATACAGCAGACATCCTTATTCTTCTCAAATTTAATCAAAAACAAAATATGACAATGTTTCACCTATTAGTGAACATGTAAATAAAATTAGAACATACATTTAGCAACCATATAACAGTTTATTTGATAACTACTTGCATATCAGCTCAGCTCTACTGCCTAGGCCATTGACAATCCTTAAAAACTATGTAAATCCTTGTTTCAAGAATTAAAGCAAATGAGCTAACTTAAAACTATCTTGCATTCAATTTTCAAACAATAGCAACCTGAATAATATTGAGCAAATGCATTTAAAAGCATCATATCAGCAGCTATTCCCTGATAATCACAAAACAAAAGCAAGATGGAATGTAACACATGAAATCTATTTAGTTTCATCAATATACTAATATTTCCCGTAGGAATCTAAATGCATAGCAAGTCTGCAACTAAGAATACATTATATTTCTTTTCCATATTGTAATGGAAATTAAAAAAAATATAAAAAAAACAGTCTTTTTCAAATACTGTGCGTACATTATGGAGCAATACACACAGCTGATTTATGTTAATAGGTACTCAATGAAGCCACATTCAGTATATACATAAATGAGTCTGCATTGAAACCATGAATGTGGCCATTAAATTACATTGTGTACAATCCACATATTGCCTATGTCATATAATTTGTACGAAAGCATCTTAACACAAAACCTCATGGCACTAATTCACAGTTACAGAATATCAATCTTGCATACGATTCCCAATTATTACATCACCCTGCAAGCGCTATATACCATAACTTAAAAGTTTAATCCTTCCTTATTACACTTAGGGCTGCCACTGGAGAAAACCTATACAATGTGTTACAAATTTATGAAGTTGCAAAACTGTAAAAATATTTTTTTTCCCTTAGGCAAGAATACTTTTCATCAATATTAAAGTGGCCTTTTATTACAATATGGTAGAAACCAATGCCAGCTAAACCATATTCTGAACCTTTTATTTATGAAATGTTTTTATTTGAGGGCTTAAGCTTGAAAAACATGTATAATTTTACCCAGAAACACTGATTTCCAGCTTTGTCGCTTTATAGTAGAAGCCTAGAAAACCAAATTAATTGGCTGAGGTCTGTTTAGATTATTTGAAAATCATGTAATAAAGTTCTGCATATACAGTAAAGTGTACAGTTACAATATTAACCAATATTTTGTCTAATGGCTTTCTTCTTTCTTCGCAGGCAGATGTTTTAGAAAGGCAAGTTCAGTCACTATACTGTACTAGAATTTAATTAACAATAGGCCTACTATACTACACCTGGATTCTATTATAATAAAGAATAGCCTAAAAATAATTTTTAAGTACAGTGCTATGATTAAATTCTTTCTTTACATTGCAAGTGAACTTCTAATGTTTTCTGTCTAGCGAATTCCTGTTTGGATTATCTGAAATTTTGGGTTTGCAGGGTTCAGTTTTCCAGGGTTCTACTATAATGATATACAGGATGTATCAATAATACTTGGAAACATTGAGGACGGTATCAAGGTAAAATGTCTTGTAAGCTTGTGTCAAGAAATTCTTTTTGAAACTACAATCGAAAGAACATTTTACAATGATGCATTATCTGTTTGAAAATGTCAACTCATAAAAAAGGTTAAAAATGTTTGCTTCTATACACCGTAACTCATTTAATAATGGACTGTTGCTCCCTTTAAAACATTCACAAATGTTTTCCATACATGTTGATAAGTGTTTCTAGAATTTGGATTGCATTATTAATCCTTCGGTCACCACAGGAAAAGTTCAAAAGATTGAGACCAGGCAAACAATTTAGGCCTCCACATGATCCTCCGCTATCTATCCAAACACATTCACACAGCTATAAGTAAAAAACCATCTGTCATCTCATAAAATGAATATCTGGCAATGATTAAAAGAATATATAGTATATATTATGGAATACAAATGACAGATGAGTCACAAATGAAAAGTAAACCAATCTGCATGACAGCATGTCTTCATTTAAGGTACGACGAGTGCCTCAGCAGATTGACTTATACCAATAACATCACTTGATTACTTGAAAAAATTACAAGCAAAGTTGGATTTATCCCAAAACATGCTGATAAAAACTTTCTTCAATAATTTAAAAAAACTAAGCACATTGTTTGAAGTATTTTTGATACATTCTTTATATACTATGAAGTATATTACTATGTGATGTTCAAGAAAAAGAATAAATGTAACAGTACTCTCAGTTCCAGCTGCCTTGTTTAACCATTTTTAACTGTATTCTATCAAAGAATCTTCTTCAGTTATCACATTCAATGTTATTCTAAGCTACAATTGCAAATAATAACCCAGCGGCAACTCCTATACTATAGTGAACAACCAACAAATTTTACTTCTCTCAGGGTTGTTGTTCAAGAAAGATCAGTCCAATATCAAGTACTTCTGAAACTTCCAAACTTATATGTAGGAACTTAAAACTATGTTTTGTTAGCTAAATCACATAAAAATAATCCACAATGTTCTATTTTTAGCTGTAGGACACAAAATTTAGGCATTTCCAAAGGCTATTTACAACCACAACTGAACTATTAAGAAATGGGTATAATGTTTCATATACTTTTCTTAGCATCTTATTGCTTCTGTGTATGTGGAAAAATGTTTAAAAATGTTATGAAGAGTATAGGACATGAAACAATCATTTGACCAGCAAATAAGTGGAGCACAGTTCAAAGCAGCAAATATGTTCTCTGGGTCTTATTACCTAAACATTGCAACCAAAGTAGCCAGCAAATTGACCCTATGTCATAAAGCCTTGACTATCTTGTCTGTTTGTAATCTAAAGTGTGTTAGGAAAATGAAAACTAGTTCAAGTAACCAAAACATGCCATTTTTTATGAATATGGCCTGCTTCCTTAACATGAACACATTCCATCACACTCAAAAATAAATGACAGGGTATTTGGTGGCATAATGGTGTAAGACAACTGAGAAACAGAAGTCTACCTTAGATATTTCAGGAAAAATCAGAAAAGCTTAGTGGAAACTGAGCAATATTTGAGCAGCCTCAGGATGAGATGGAGACTGGAAGATGCATGGTTCAAATCCCAGCTATGGCATTGAATTTTTCAGTCTCATTCTACTCTTTCCAAGATTAGTACTCATTATGGTGCACATTACTATTACTCATCTATATGTAACATGGAAGTTTTAAAATGGAAACCCTCTCTGTGCAGTAGACACACAAAGCAAACATACATGCTATCTGGCCAGGCAATAAAACGACCAGTTTGTAACATGAGACTATGTAACTAGATTGTCTAGGTAGCAGCCTTGGACTGAATAACAACTGCTGTACCCCCACCACTAAGTTTATTCTCAAGTTCATGGTAAATGTCACAGGGTTAATCAGTTGAGTTCTGGCAAGAGTTGTGGAAGAGAAGCTTCCGTTGATTAACAATGAAATTATGTGTGTTAGTGATAAAAATTATCCAATCTGACAGAATATATATCAACTTGTGTATGTCGCATATCCAGAACTTCTTAATTGGAATACAAGGGGCAAGGTGGTGATGTTCTCCAGTTGTGTGTGTTTTTCCAATCATGTCCAGTTCAAAGAGGCTACAGTTGATTTGCAAGGAAGGTCTGTAATTTTGTTAGGTATGTCTCTTAGTATTTTCCACTAAGCATTCTTGTTATTTCTTTAGTATATTATTATTGAATTTATTATTTATACTCTGGGAAGGAAGCAGAAGGAACACTGCAGATCAGCATTATAATAATGTACTCATATTCCATTTTTGAAAATCTACAATCTCGAAAAGACTTTTTTTTTTTCAAACAAATTGTTTTTCTCCCTTTTTTCTGGTATCTCAAATTAATTGCATATGATATGTTAACTTTATTGTCTTAGTCATTAAATTAGTCAATTATAGCAAATCATAGGATGCTTTTAAATAATGATTTTGCTTATATGTTTATAACAGATAATTAGTGTTTATGAAATACACTTGCAGTGATTCATTCAGCTGATTATGTAGCAATGCATATAATGCTCATTCAGTGACCCAAATTTCTCCATAAAATGACATTTAAAAAGACCCTTAATAGTATGAGAATTTTGAATTCTGAGAAATGTATATTAACTCTGAAAACACAAAAGAATGAAACCATAAGGCTAGTCCTTAATAAGCTGAAAATGATCAATATAAAAGAAAATTTAGAATTACTTGCATATATAATATTAAAATGGTATTCTTTTCCATACAATCCAATTAAATATCCAGCTGGGTGCCAGGGCCCTAAAGCATCCACATAATGAATATCTATTGGTAGAACATACATTCCATAAATTTTTGTTTCAAATTTATCCAGAAAATATCATCCTGGAGAGCTAGAGCTCTAAGTTGTATACACTGTGTAGAAACACTGTCACTGTTGCTAAACTCAATTTTGTAGCATAGCATCATGTTCTGTCTGAAATGGACTTAAGGGATGCACTGCAGGAATGGTGTTTTAATCTTTAGACATTGTTCTAAACAATGCTTAATCTAGGTATGGATTTTTGTTGCTTAAACAGTGTTGAGCTGAATACTGTTTAAATCAAAACATCAGTTAGGAAAATGAACTTCTGTTCTGGACATTTAGCAATAGCACTAAATTTGTGGGGCTGTAATTGTATATACCGTATTTCATCATATGACTGTCACCATTAGCAGCCCGGGTTCAATCCCAGGCAACCACATGTGGGATTCGTGGTGGACGAAGTGGTGCTGGGACGGGTTTCTTCCAGGTTCTCCGGTTTCCCCTGCCATCTCATTCCAACAGTGCTCCATCTCCATTCCATGTATCATCAGTGTCACTGCCTGCGGTGCTGTATTATATAAAGTGGGTGTTAAACACTACAAAAGAAAAAAAAACGGTCACCATCGTATTATGATCACATCTTGATTTATACACAAGCAATCAGGACTTAACCATTTCATCGCATTAATATTTCAGCTGTCCACTATGAGAAATACGAAAAATAACATGCTGCCACTGTAACCATTAGGCTCACAGGAGAGTGTACAGGGAATACAACATATTGTGATATATTCCTCATTGTCGATGCCATTAGTTTGCCAACCACCAAGACAGTAGTTAGCCCATCGATGAATCTGATTGGTTCAAGTACATAAAGCATGGGAATTGGCAGACATAACTAAGTAATAGGCAAATGGTTTGGCAAGCGATGTGAACCATTTGGTTAGCATGCACTAAGTCATCTTATTCTTCAATTGTGTAGGCTGTTTGTTTCTATAATTATTCCTAACAAGTGCTTATGTATACTAAATGTTAATGCATATCTGCTACAATGACCTTCACTTATTATTTACCTATTTTAACTCTTTTGCAGGCTAAATTACTGGTTTATTTATAATCTGATAATATAATACAATTAACTACAGCTAAATAGCCAAGTGAAGTTACATGTTTACATATTCCCATATTGACTTCGTCCTCCTTGTGCATACTTCGATGTGATAGTGGTCACACACCTTTTCACACAGCCTACATTCACAGTCCATATTTGGCTCGTGGTAGTTCTTGTTCTTGCATATCATGTGGTGAGAATCCGTGGACTGCCAACCTGGTCATAATGTGCCCCATTTCGATATTTTCCTTCATCATGGCTCCTGTGTAGTAGACTTCTGGTTGTATTTCTTCTCCTTTCCTCTTCAATGTTGCTAGGAGATTCTGTGAAGTGCTGGTGCTCGGTAGGAGCACGCTTGTTTTGAGTTCCTCTATGAGGAATGCTTCTCTCGCCAGCAGGTATATGTAACATCAGCTCCAGTTAAAAAGTACATGCGATTCAACAATATCGTAAATGCTTTTGTAAATAATAGACGAGACCTAGTTCAATAAATCCAGGCACATTTTTTCTTTTTATTTTGCTGTAGTAGGCATTTGTTTTACAGCTCAGCATCACTTTTATTTCCCCCTCTTCCCCTCTCATTTCTTTTCAAACTACAAAGAGAATAACATCGCATTGCTTCAATATGCTCAAACTCATTATTTTCCCTGTTTTTTAATTTTTATTTTCGTTTTTCATTTTTCTAATTGTTTATTCCTTTTATTCTGTCATATACACACACAAACACCCATTGGTGAGGTGGGACTTGAACCCCTGACCTTCTCTCCAGAGAGCACTAGACATCTGCTCCAGCAACCATACCTGTGAGAGTCAGCTTATCGTACACTAGTCACTGAAGGTTGGCTAGTTTTAAATAATTTATTCACACAATGGTTGCACTGTGTATTTATACTTTACGAAGAAAGCATAAAAATGTGCCAATTATGCTATGAAATACGGTATATGCAAGTAGCCTACACTCGCTATACACAACAGGGATACTTGCTATGTTGGTCACAAGTAAAAACACTAGAAATATGGTCTGAATAGTTGTAAGAAACATTTAAGCTGACAAAAAGACTTGTTGTCCGACACTAAAGGATTGTCATGTTGCAGAGGAAGAATACTGCAGTAGAAGTAATTATAGAAGAAAGCAATCTGGTAACAAGTGACAGCTTTCCCCATATAGGCCATCATGTTAACACTTCTGTGAGTTAAAAGTACCTAATTCTGCAATTATTTTCAACTATCAATTGATACCGGTTACAGAAGTAGTTTTATAAAACTTACATAAGGAGTCAACTTATACACTCTTTTTTGCTTCACTTACCACTGTCCTATGTTAAGAGTTAGAGATCTCTGGTGATTTCTGATGCTCAAAAAGGGGATTGAAAGCTTCCAGAGTGTTGCACTTCATTATATGTGGCTCATATTTACTAATTAGATCTTTTTCCCTGAAATATCTAATTATTTGGGCTTTTGAACAGCTTTTAGTAATTTTGTTTTAATCTTGATGCCACTTTTCCTACTTCTTTATATTTTATGTTCCTCCAGTGTTCTTTGAAGCAGGTGCCCAATTTCTTTTTGTATTTCCTATTTAACTTTTATCGCAATTGGAACAATTTACAGAGCCTATAACAGTGATTCAGAGTCCCTTACAGTCAAATAGTGAGCTCATGATGCAGGAAACTGCAGACAAAACATGTAGTGGAAAAAACTGGTAAGCGAAACAATGACACTATATTTTTATTAGTCTGACTGGAACTCTTCATAATGAAGCACTCAACTTTATTGGTTTTAATTCTAGGATTGTATATTTTGGCTGCTTATGGAAGTTTAAGTGATTGACATAAGCTTCATTGTGTTCGATTCTACACTAAAAAAGAATTAATTTTATTGTAAGGTTAGTATTGTAAAGCACACATTTTTCTCGTACAGTGCACCATTCATACAAATGAAGAGCGATTTCCTTAAATTACCTATATAAATTACACTGGCCAACAAGGAAAACATTTCAGGCTTAAAAATAGGTGATTCTTACAAATTTCCAACGGCTAAATTCACATTTAACCATAAAAATGACTGATTAGCTCTTGGCAATTAAGAAACAATCACTTTTTTAGAGTGTACATTTTCTGTTTGGGAAAATTTTAATTTTGAAATAGGCACACTTATCAACATATTTTTTTTGGTTGGCTAGTGTTATTGCATTGTTATATTCTTTTGCAGTCCTCTGACCTGTTTGCGAAATTTCCAATTACTCCTCAAAAAATGTCATTTAGGAAGAAAGAGACTTGAATTTGAAGTTAAACCATTGTCTGAACATCATTTCTGCAACCAGCCCAAGAAAATAAGACTTGGCTTAATCCACTGTCCTTCCAAATTGAAAAAAACATATTTCTGCCCAATAGCTAGTGATGATTAATGCTGGCCATTAGTAAATTTTTAAGTAACAGAAACTGTATCTTGAAAAGTTTGTTTCCAGTACAAAAGGAGTGGACATAATTTATGAATATAATTCAATAAACAGTACCTAAATGGATGATATAACATCCACACTTGTAACAACCAGTATTTTATGTATAAAATTATCAAAATCAAACAGCAACCCTGCACTACATGTCACTCCATGTAGTCTTAATATTTAGCATTTTATAAAAGAGGGAAATGTCTTGCTTTGTACTTCTGGACAGTCACTTGTTTAGTATAATACATAGACCTCTTCCAAAACAACGTAACACACCTTTACTATGCATATACTGAATGAACTTGGCTGTCGTCTAATTAATGATACCAAACAAGTACTAGCTTGCAAGGATTCTCAAATACGGCCTCTTATTTTTGTATAAAAAATAATGTTTAGAACTGCTGCCTTACATATAATGCTTGAAGCAACAGATTTTTAGTAGTTATCCTTAGTGATTATACACACCATGTAGCCATCAACAATTCTATGCAACAGAATTTAGAAATATACTGTACAAGCAAAAACTTAATAATACTAAATATTATAAAACAGATGAATGGTCATTAAAATATATGCACCATCTTCTGCACCCCTCTTATGAGATTTGGTGGCATGCACACCTCAAAATCAATGCCAAATATTTCCGTCTAAAATGGAATCTTTAAGGGCCAGTCACAATGAATATCAAACATAACTTTAAAAGAAGCTTTGTTGTACCTTGTCTCAGTAAACACACATAAAACAAAAGTTATCATGTCCTTCCCTTACTTTTTTACTTTCTCTACCATACACCTCATAAGTATTGTATTTCACCTAAAAATAAGAGACCAAGATTAATCAGAAATAAATATTTATAATTTTTATTAAAATATTGCATATTTAAGATATTTTCAAGAAAAATAAAAGAGCCTGTAAAATCCTCTTTGTTCAGAAGGAATTTCCCACAATTTTGTATTAGGGTAAACCATAAGAGATAGAAAAAAACTTGCTCTTTCACACTCTTTTGTAATTGGTTACTGTTCATATTTCTTTGATGCGAATAACACATGTGACAATTTTACATTGTCATTGTGAATAGCCCTTTATGCACCACACATGTTATTCAACCAAAGCATAAAATGCATTCTTTTTCAATAAACATATTCTCTGATCAGATTACCTTGCTTTACTACAGGGTCAATTTTAGCAAGTGCCCCACATCCTTCAGATGCCGTTAACTGGCCCATGGGCCGACATAGGAAAAAGAAAGAAGGATATTGTGAAATGTTTGTGTTGTCTCAGCTTATATGCCCTGTTAACATCTCTGGATAAGATACCCATTCACTCAATGCAGTTCACTTTCAGCAATTAACATAAGCAACAAGTAGTCGAGGTCGTTAAGCTATGGGTTTGTGAAGATGTTCAAATTAGTTCAAATTTGGCCAGAACCATTGACCCTAACTTAGGTTTTTTTAAGGTTTTCCTCGTTTATTATAACTGGCAAATACCAGAGAGATACCCTAAACTTAGACCTGGAACGCTTCATTTCATTTATCATTTTGGGTGCTATATGAAGTAAAAGTAGATATTTAAAAAAATTGCAAATGCTTTGTCTCAGCTCTTCCTTGCTGTCCAGGGTTTAACTTTCCAAATGATTGTTTAATTTTCTCAACAGATAAAAGTACCACGCCATGCTCTGCTTTAAAGTTGGCACACAAGCCACAATTGTCCCTGTATGTGACCCATCAACAGTTAACAGCAGTTGGCTGCTAAATAGTGTTCTGTTCGACAGTGAACACAAGCATTCCAATTTCAAAATGGAAGAAACAAATGGGTTGGAAAAGCACAAAAAGAACTTCAACAAAAAGTACTGAAGGACCTTATCTACACAACACAAATACCGTAATTACTCCTGTATCACTCACACCATTTTTTAAAAAAAGAATTCATGAAAACCGGTGTCTGCATCTTATTTGAATTTATGCAGGAAGCATTGCTTTTAACTTGTATAATAGGGTTAGTGATTAGTATCAGTCTTTGTTCGTCTCCATATGGTCTCTAGCATATGCAATAGTTCTGATTTAGATATTTCATTCCTTGGGACCAAGTTCATGTTCAAATCTTGCCGGAGTTACACAAATGAGTTCTATAAGATTACATTCACTGCTGCAGAAAAACTCAAAATTATCAAAGAACTCAAGAAATAAGAAATTGTGCTACAGAGAGAAAATTCAGTGTCGCAGAATCTCGTGTAAAGGATTGGAGGAAAATTGAAAAGTTGCAAGCAAACAACTGCTATAGATGATGTTTATGAAAATTGCCGGCCAAATATCCAATAGTAGAGGATCAACTTGAAGCTTTCATAAGTTCGAACTGCCAGTTTGATTATGCTGTAACCATAGAAAGGTACCAGCTTTAACTAATGAATATTGCATGAGAGATTGGTGTGACATGCAATTTCAAAGCAAGCATGGGCTGGATTCTATGCTTTGTTGTATGGTGCAGGTTTTCAATTCGCAGACATACCGCAATAGTGCAGTGTGTCAGAAGCAAATGAAGACAAATTTCAGGCCTTTCAAAGGCATTTTACATATCTTCGTAAGCAGCACAAATATCTGCAGCCGAACCAATAGACAAAGAGTGGACCCACCGTCAAATGCCCACATAGTAAGTATATAAAACCTGTGAAACCAAATGGCTCCATATCAGTTGTCACCGAGACTAGCAGAGTACTACGGTCACACCACTGAGGATGTTCGACGCAGCTTCGAACGAAACGCCTGGAAGGAGATTTTCCACTAGACTATGGTCCACAAGCCCAGATAATCATTTTGTATTTTATGACACCGGCCATGAAAGTTTACACAATTTGATCATTTGTAAGTAGTTTCTAATTTCTTTTTCTTTGAGATGTTTGAAACATTTGATGTGTGCAGTGCATGAGTAAATACGGTAACTGATATAAAATCACTCTCTCTAGAGTCAGTGTAAAAAAATGTTTTCAAAAAGTTATGTCATATAAAAACACGCAGAAGACAAGTACAACAAAAGCACTGTGTTTGAGAAGCCTTGCTGTTATGGAAGTCCAATAAACAAAGATGTTGTCACATCATGAGACATTTTATTTTGTGGCTTCAGGAGGGCAGTCAGGTTGATTTGATGGATGAGCTGCTCGGAATGCAGGATGATTCTCCAGCTCTCTGTCAATTCTTAAAATTATTGGATATGGTCGCAAATCCACGTGGTATCTGTTAAAAAAAGGAAACACTTAGCATTATTTCCAATATATGAGACACATAACATTCCACTGCACTTTAATTAGTTATTCACAGTTGCCAATCATTTCAAAACAGATGTGAACTCAAAAATTTTACTCCTAAATAATTAAGACTGAAAATTCTATACAAACTAATGACACATAGTAACATTGATGACCAGAGTTTCATCTGCTCAAGAACACAAAATCATGGCTAGTGTTCTCTACCATAAAAGCCACTGAGAAGATAATCAACTACATATATGAATGCTTTGAAGATAAACGTTTTTGTAGTACCAAAGTGTTAGACCTTAAAAAAGCGTTTGACACTGTATCACATGACACATTGATATTAAACCTAACACATCATGGACTCACAAGCATTACAATAAATTTGATAAATACACACCTCAGTAACAGATGTCACGCAGTGATCGTTAATAATGAAATATCATAATTCTTGCCTATTAAATCAGGAATAAGTAAAGAAAATGTTGAATAAATACCAGATTTGCTATTTAAGGGCTGGTTCAGATAACTAAGAATGAAAACCAGAATGAGTATGACAAAATTAAAATACAATAATATGAGCATTTATAATTAATAGGAAGCTTTTCAGGGTCCTTGGAATGGGAAAGCAGACTTGGTGAAGTTTTTACTTTCTCATTCTCATTCCTCGGAATGCTATATTAGATCCATACTGTGCACATTTGACTCTTCGTGTAAAAATTATCAAGACAACAGTGACATGAGAAAGATGCTGAAGCTCTCTCAAGTTACAAGCTGGGAAAATGAAACCAGCATTAGTTTTCATTTCTCTATACTGATCACCTCAAATTGTTCAGCCTTTCACAATCTTTGGAGAGCGATGTGACCGCCAAAACATAAAAATATGGTGCTCTCTAAAAAACGGTTACTATTACTGCTATTGCTCTCTTTTTTATGAAATATGACTCGAGGGGTAAAATGTTCCGGAGTTAAAATAGTCCCCCATTCGGATCTCCGGGCGGGGACTACTTCTCGAGAACCAAAACATTATATTAATAGAAGATCTAACATCAGACTTCTACAATGGAATGCGGGTGGTCTCACACAAACAAAAAGAGTAGAACTGAATAAAATTGTATTTGACTATAACATTGATATATTTGTAATACAAGAAGCAAATCTAACAAATGACCAACTTAAATACTTCAATTTTACTGGATTTTTACTGCACTTACTACCCAAAAATAGACAGATAAGTAGTGGAATATTAGTTGGAGTCAAAAAGGATATTAAAACCTCCTTTGAAATTGTTAAAGAAATGGATAACACAGATAAAAGTGAATTAATAAAGCTCAATTTTTGGGATAACAAAACACATCTACATTTATACAGTATTTACAATCCTCCCAGGAATGAACCAGATCTCTCACTTGTTGACCAATTAAATAAAACAATCGTAATTGGGGATTTCAATGCACATTCCAAAAGATGGGGTTATGAAAAAGTGGATTCTACAGGGAAGATAGTGGAAGAATTTTTGAATACCACAACTTTTGAACTGATTTATAGTAAAGAAGATCCCACAACCTTCATACATTATTCTGGAGCGGGCAGTAACCCAGACCTCTTGTTAGCTACGACAGATATTGTTTCAAAAATTAAAAAACAAGTTATAGAAGATCCAAGTTCTGGTCACAGAGCAGTAATTGCTGATATAAAACTACAGAATACAAATAACAGTCAAGGTCTTACGAATCTGTATTGGAACTTCAAAAAAGCAGATTGGAACAAATATAAAACTGAATTAGAACATAAATTTAAAGAACAAACAAACTCACAGCTGCATGACCAACCAGATCATATGAACAAAGAATTCTATAAAGTCATCCTAGAAACTGCAAAAAAACATATTCTTCGAGGAAGAATTAAAAATTTCAAACCCTTTTGGAACCCCCAGTTAGAAGAACTGAAAAAGCAAAGGGATATAGCTAGAAATACAGCTGAACAAACAAAAAACATATCAGATACACAAATATGGCGGAAGAAATGTGCCTCACTAAAAAAAGAAATTAATACTGCTAAAAGGAATCACTTTAATAATTTCTTAGAAAAAATGGATTATAGGACAGATGGTAACAAAGTTCATAAGTTCATAAAAAATGTCAAGGACAGGAAAGAAAACAACAGTACACCTATCATACACAACAATAAAATGTTAGTAAATGATGCAGTCATAGCCGAAACATTCAATAAATATTATGCTAATTCACACAAAGTAACAAGAAATAATAAAAAGGAACGTAAAGAATTTAAGAAAGATTTGAAACAAGAAAGAGAATGTAATCCTAACACTCAGTGCAATATCTTTTTTCAAAATTTTAATATGCAAGAATTGAACATTGCAATAAATAATCTAAAAAACAAAAAGTCTCCTGGACCAGATCACATACATCCAGAGTTCATAAAAAACCTTGGGAAAACAGCAAAACAACAACTACTGAAACTCTACAATCTATCCTGGAAAACCACTGTACCTGCTGAATGGCGAAAAGCAATAATTGTCCCACTCTTGAAGAAAGACAAAACAGCATCAGAAATAAAAAATTATAGACCAATAGCTCTTACCAGCATAATAGCAAAAGTGATGGAAAGAATGGTCAAACAGGTTAAATTGGTTCCTAGAATCACAAAATTTAATATCCCCATGTCAAGCTGGATTCAGAGAGTTCCACTCTACAAATGAACAAGTCTTACTTCTCAGTCAAGAAATCAAAGACTCCTTCAATAGAAAAGAAGATAATTTATCAGTTTTTATTGATTTTCAAAGTGCATATGATTCTATATGCAGAACAAAACTGCTAAAGAAAGTAAAAAAAATAGGGATACAAGGTCCAATGTTTTCATGGCTATGTCATTTCCTAACACAACGCTTTATTGCAACCAAATATGGAAGAAATATATCTAAATATAAACAAGTACACCGTGGCTTACCACAAGGTGCAGTGCTCAGCACTACACTTTTTAATATATTTATTAATAATCTACCACAACAAATACAAGAATCAGGCGTGAAGTGTGCACTATTTGCTGATGACTTAGTAATGTGGACTTCAAAACCAAAAAGCAAAAGTACAGAACTAGAAAAAACCATGCAACAATCCTTAACCAACTTACAGAGGTGGACCAAAGAAAATTTAATGACTGTTAATACAACAAAATCAAACTACCAAATCTTTTCACTAAGAAAAAACCACTAAAAATAAAACTAAATTTTGAGGGTCAACAATTACCAGAAACAAAGGAAGCAAAGTATTTAGGAGTTACATTTGATACCAAACTTACATGGACCAAACAAATAGAAAATGTAATACAAAGAGCAGAGAGGCGCCTTTCACTGTTAAAACGTCTAACAGGAATAAAGTGGGGATGTTCCAGAGCAACGCTTAACACAACATACAATGTATATATAAAACCATTATTTACTTACTGCAGCGAAGTTCTTGTAACAGCAAACACAAAAAAAATTCAAATCTTTCAAAACCAAAGTCTGAGATTAATTACAGGTGCTATCAAAACCACACCAATAGCAGCTATGGAAATACTAACCAACCAATACCCCATTGAATATGAAATAGAAAAAGCGGCTCTTATTCAACACGAAAAGTTGATCAGACTCCCATTCAATACATGGCACAAGAGAAATTTTACACATACACTAAAGACTCAGGAGAGCTTTCTTTCCAAAATTCAAGACATCAAGAAGGATGTACACCTTCCTAATTCAAAGGAAAACTTCATATCTAAAGTCAATCCAACACATACATTAGACATCACATATTATTTACACCTGACAGAAGAAGTTAAAAAAAGTGATACTCCAACTAGTGTTCTAAAATTATTGGCATTAGAGACAATCCATACTAGATTTCCAGAACATGAGTGGCTCCATATTTATACTGATGGATCATTGATATCAAACCAAGATGGAGCAGGTGCTGGAGTCACATGTCACCTCTTTTCCTATTATAAATTTTTAAGTTATGGAACTACTAACTTTGATGGAGAAATTGAAGCAATTCGAATGGCCCTACAAAATCTTTTGTACAGAATTTCACATTTTCAGCAAGCAGTTATTCTCTCAGATTCCAGGGCAGCAATTATAGCAATTACTTCCAAATTGTCACCAAAAAACCAAACTATTATAGAATGTTGGAAGATGCTTAGCCATCTAACAGCACTTCAAAAACACCTAGTCTTCCAATGGATACCGGCTCACTGTGGACTGAGTGGTAATGAGAAGGCTGATTTTCTTGCAAAAAAGGGTACCAGCGGTGTACAAAAATCTATAGTTAATCTACCATTTTATGCAGCTAAAAGATTAGTCAACTCTGAATTCAAAAAAATTATTGCAAAATATTACTATGAAAAATCACAGAATAAAAGATGGGAACTACCAAACATTCAAACAGTGATTCCTGAGTATCCTTGAAAAACAGCAGTTGCAACCTTCAGGTTGATTACAGGACATGATTGTCTGGCAAAACATTTAAACAGAATTGGGATATATTCTTCACCACTCTGCAAGAGGAAATGGATCGAGACCACCTTCAAATATGCCCGGGCACTTCTAGTGCCCCATCCATCAGTGAAAAATATTGGAGAGCAAGAGGATTAATGACTTCATTGTCAGAAATCCAGCATTAGCTAACAACAACATTTTACAAACGAGTTTCAAGGCATGCAGTGGCAGAATGGAATAGAAACATGATGTATTAGTTTTGTGATAATATGACTGTAATTATGTTACATAAATTTTCTTTTGGCTTTATTTTTACTAAGAACACAAAATCACTAATATTCCCTTTTAGCTTTGAAGTATCTGTTTACCTTGTTCAGCGACATGATTCCACCACTAACAATTTGAGGAACTGGCTGGTTCTTTGAGGTAGACAGGTAATAGAGGGGGCATGATGTGATAGCTAGCCGTGTGTAGCATAGTGGATGGGTTAAAACTACAATGTAGGGGAAAAGATACATTGTGTCAAGTCTCCCCATCTATGCTCTATCTCCTTTGTATCTATGATATGTGTAGTGAAACTACTTCTGGAAATGTTTATCTTGATTAACATGAAGAGGAGAGAAAAATAGGTTTTCATAAGAATAATTCAGTTAATTATGGAGTCAATTTTTGACACCACATTACTTATTTAATACGAAAAACATCCTCCAGGAGCTAATTGCTCCTATCCTCAGTTCATATTAACTGCTTCCATCCTGGTGGTGGTGGTTGGATGAACCTCTGCAAAAGTATGTTGCTTGGCGGGATTTCAAAATTGAAAATGCATTTTTCCTTGAAATGTAAATGCTTTCCCAAATTATGACTTTTTTTCTGAAACGTTCTTCAAGTCTTACTGGATTTCTGTTTATGATGTGTTGGTCTCTCCAAAAATGCAAAGCTACAGCTAATTTGTCCTCCTGTTCTTGGTGCGTTCTTTTGCTCATGTTTTTATATTTCTCTTATTTTTCCTGATGTATATTCATTTGCAGTCATTGCAACTGATCTGGTAATAATATTCTGTTCTTGTTTTCTTGCAGGATAACATGTTTGAATTTAGGTTTTAATATGCTTTTGGTGGAAAAACTGTTTTTGGGGCCAAAATGATATCAAGCTGCTTGAAGATTTTCTGAAATTAGTAAAATTTCTTAAGGCTGTGAATTTCTTAAGGATTTTTTCTTTTTCATTAGGATAAGTGTGTTGACTGTACTTTCTTTCTGCTCTTGGCTCTTTAATTTTTTACGTATGTTTTCACGAGGAATTCACTTTCTGTACCTATGTCTATTATGCTGCTTAGTTCATGGTCATATTTGTCTGTTCATAGAGACCGAAGTTTGAATATCCAGGGGAATGCCTTTGCGACTCTTGTTTCTAAAGAACTCATAGAAAGGTCTGCCAGTAGTAATGATAGTGGGCTGCCCATAGATAAACCTCAGTTCTGTTTTTAATACTTCCTAGTGAAAGTGAAATAGTTTTGTTCAATCTACAATTTAGTTAGTGTGTTACATTTTTGGATTTCCTCTGTAATTTTCCCTATTGATTCATAAGAATAGTTTGTAGAAGTTGTATAAAAATAAATGATAGTGGGGGCCAGATAGTTAATATCAAAAGTCAAAGAATAAACATTTTCTAAATGATGCAGAGCCATTATTTCAATTCCTCTAGCAAAAGCATCTTACCAGTGCCATCTCTTTAATAATAGCATACATTTAACATATTTGTTCCTCAACATTCAATGCAAATGAGGGAATCATGACATACATTTACTGCAATTGCTTCTAGTTTCATTTTCTTAGTTTGAAACTAGAGGGTACTCCAGTGGCTGTTTTAGGTCAAAGCCATCTTGTGTAATTTCTATACTGGAAAGCCAAATGAGACATATAATATAGATGTTATATGTTATTCCTGAGGGTGGAAACAAAAGCATTAATGCAATTCTCGGGACCCAGTAAAGCTTTTCATTAATTGTGAATAGTCATACTGTAATACATGTATTTTAACTTCTGGTTTCCATGAGCCTTCCTTTACCTGAATCAAATCTATGTAACAATAACATAGCAATGGCATTACCTTCGAGCATTGAACACCTGAGGAATTAGGCAGCAATCTGCAATTGTTATTTCATCTCCTACACAGTACTTGCCAGCACAGGCTGAAAGAAGTTTCTCCACAGCTAAAAAAAATAGCACAAAACAAAATTCTATCAGATCTAGAGATCAACACAAAGATCAGCAGAGAAATTTTGAAAACAATGTGAGCATACATGAAGTCTAAAATGTTAGTAGACAAAATATATTAAACAGCAAACTATGTCCTTTAGCAGGGCTTAATTTTAACATATTCATCTCTAATAACTTTTTCACAGTGACTTCACGGTGACTGGATCTGCATTAACAGTAAAAAATACTGATATTTGCAATATTTTTCCATATAGCTGCATCATGTGTTTTGGTATGTACACTCCCACTCCACTGTCAGTACCACTAGTAAGAACCATAAAATTGCGTAAAAACCCTATAGCACAACAGCCCATCCAGACCAATGCGTACCGCCCAACCGCTGTGCCCTCCACCTCTGCTTACCACTGGTGTCATGAGGCACCTGGCTGCTGCCTTCCCTGGTTTTACGGGGGGAGCTTCAGCTCTGTGGTAGATCCCTCACCTCATAAAGTACTGGAAGTAATCAGCAACCCAGTCCCTTCCAGCTGGTTATGTAATCTTCTCAACCAGAGACTGCTACTTCTTGTTTAAGTAGCTCCTAAACTAGGTCCCTCAGGCACCTAACAAGACAGTGCACTGCATGCCAGACCTCCCATCGAGGGAAAATCCCCACACTGGTATCGGGGATCGAACCCAGGTCCTTCGCACCAGAGGCAGGTATGCATCACCGCGCTATGGAGGTGGTCACAAAATTGTGTTCTGTTTCATTATTTGCAAAAACTTCCTCTTACATTTTTTCCTGTGTGGTTAAAGAGAGCCTTCATTTGGACATGCAGACATATTACAGAGATTTGCTGCCCTGCACTTTTATTGTTTCTAAATGGTCCTATTCTCTCTTCTCCGTGTGCTGGCTAATCATTGATACACTGTGAGATCATATACTTCAGTGTTACAGTGTGTTAGTGTTGTTATAATTACAAAAAGTCTATACACCTCAACCACCTCCGTAGCCCTTGCCTCTGGCGCGGAAGGCCCGGGTTCGTTCCCCGGTACCAGCATGGGGATTTTATTCCCTCTGGGAGGTCTGGCAGGGGGTGCACTCAGCATCGTTAGTCCCGGGGGAACCAATCGAGGAGATACTCGGCGGAAAAGTAGTGGCCCCAGGTTGTGAAAACCGCATAACTGGCCAGGAGGGATCAGGATGCTGACCTTGAGCCACCCTCCAGTACTGCACCCCACCAATGACGCCTGTAGTGGGCTGAGATGGGGGACGTAGTGGCTGGGCGGTAAGGCTTGGCTCTTCATGGGCTGTTGTGCCGGGGCTTAGCTTAGTTCTATACACTTCAGCACTTTCTGTATGATTCCTATGTGACAACAAACTTATAGATAACAAAACAGTGATTTATACATGGATTCCCTGCTGATTGTGTGTCTCACAGAGGAGCAATTCATACTCTTGTGAACAGATCAAGGGAAACAAGATCTACTTTTGATTAGAAACCAAAAGTAAATTGTGTTCTTATAGGGCAAAAATTTAATTACATTGTAAAAAAGTTAGAACAAAGTCCAAAGAAATCTGTGAGAGAGCTTGTTCAGGAATCAGGAATTTCATGAACATCAGCTTGGACTGCTAGTAAACTTTTAAAGTTAAAACCATATAGATCATTATCTTATTGTAAGATACTTGTACATAGCTCAGGAATTGCAACCATGTGACAATATGAGTAGAGTTAATTTCTGTAATGGGGTGTTGGATAATGTAACGATCGTTCTAATGACCTGTATTTAATTTTGTTCACAGATGAAGCATGGATTATTTATAATGGCCATAAACAATGAGTGCTAATGCAAATTTTCTTAGAAATGTGAAACATATGAGCGGGCACAAGGACATCTTTTCCAACATTTTCTATGATAAAGGTATGTGATTATTGTTAGTTATAATTTGCATGAGAAACCTATGCACTTGAATTTAAGGGGCTCTAAGTATGCCACTCTCTTAGCAAACGTGCTTCTCAGTGCCAAGTAAATTCACACTATACTGGATACACATCCAAACAAAGGCTCTCTGTACACTCTGCTTGAGTCATAGCCATTGCAGTGAATGATCATAAGATGGATGGATGAATGGAGTTTAGGGACCCAACGACAGCTAGGTCAATTGGACCCTAGATCAGAGTATAAAAAACCTAAAACTTGCAGTTAGCTGGCTAAAATGTGAGGGCTAAAAGAGCAACTAAAAGCGCAAACAGATAAAAGCACCAAACAGCACGTCAGTGCACTAAGTTAAAAACTTTGAAAAAGTCATTCACTAAAATGGCTAAAAAGGTCAAAGTTAAAAAAGACATTAAAATTAAACAGTTAAAACATTAAAACGCAAAAAACAAATTCTAAAAAGTTAAAAATCTCAAACAAGTTATACTTGCTTCACAAACCCAATTTGGGCAACGAACCGCAGCGCCTTACAAGCAGACACCGGTTCGTCACCCAAAATTGAGGCAAGGGTACACCCCAGGCCAACCAAGTGGCGCTCACGAGCATATTGCGGACAGTCTATAAGGATATGGGCCACAGAAAGTTGGATATCACAAGTACGACAGACAGACATCGGGTCCCCACGCAAATGGTGCTCTTGGGTCACCCGTGTGTAACCTATCCTCAAGCGGGTGAGTATAACCTCAGCCCGCCTGCAGGATGTCATCCAGGGAGCTACGCTGTCCTTAATGGTCCACAATTGAGTGCCAGAGAATGCCTCCCATGACTGCTGCCAGATCGATAAAAGATGCCAACGGAAATGCCGCTGCACATCGACATAAGGCAGAGTGTGTGTGGCAACATCTGGCAAACGGCATGCAGCTTTAGCAGCCGCATTTGCTTCCTCATTGCCGGGAATGGTCATAAGAGAGCACCTCAATTTGATTAAATACAAATTTTCTCTCCAAAATTGATACATGAGGCTTTGTTATGAAAATAGTGCAGTTGTTCATTTAGACAGTCTGTAGAAATTGTTCACTAACTGCATATGGCATTGATTACGAAGGTAATAAATTATATGATTCACCTTTCCAGCTACATATTTGGTATTGAATGTATTAATGACACAGCAATAGATAAATGTGATTACAGTGGAACTCAGATAATTCAAACGTTTATAATTTAAAATCATCATTAATTCAAAGATTTTTCTGTCTCTTGAATTTGTTATTATAATGTAAAAAAATCACATATAATTTGAATTTCATTTTTCTTTATTCAAAGTTTTTGTTCAGAAATATCAGTCAAAAATGAATCTAAATGCAAAAATTAATGTACTAACTTCGTCTGTGTGTTTCTGCAAAAGAAGATATTGCTCCGGAGATGTTTGTTTTGTCAAAATGCAGTTTGGGGGTGCAACAACTTTCATAGCTGCTGCCTAGAGCTTCTAATACTTGCTCCCACATCCCCTTGTTTAAAACATATGTGCCTTTAGTTGTCACTTGAGGTTTCTACTGTTCAGTGTGTTGCAAATCAATGCACCATGTCACCTAATAAACCGTGTGTCCAGTGCAAGACTTCAACTTTTGCGGAAAAAGTCGCCGTCATTTGAGGAGTTGAAAAGGGCTTGAAAAAATAATACTCTGAAATCGCAAAAGAATACAGGATACCACTGAGCACTTTGCCAACTTATCTGAAAAATAAGGACAACATTTTAAGCAGTACCTCGAGTGAAAATGGAAAGACTCAAAAAAGAGTGAGACAACCAGAAAATCCTGATGGATATATGTACCTGTATTGCTAAAATGTTAATTTTAGACGTAAATTTTGTAATTCAAAGTTTTTGATATTTTAAAATTTGTTCTTGTCCCCTCATCTTTGAATTACCCAAATTCCACTGTATATGCTTGGTAATATAATTATTTATTTTGTTATAACACTCCTTGCAATAATGTTTAAAAATACACAAGAATTAATATTAATACAAATATCAAAAGCAACAGATTACCTCGAAAACCTCTGTTAATCCAATGTTGTGCCCATTCCTTTTTCTTTTCTTCACCAACATATATTAGAACAATAAGGTTTTGTAATGGTTGAATTCCAGATGCTATTACTTCACAGATTTCCCTTACCTGCCAATAAAATGTCTAATTACAATATTACATCAAATCAGATATTTTATTCAGCAATTAGACATATACAGATGCAATAGGCATTGTCCATAAAAATATTTACAAATGTAACATATTACAACAGGCCATAGCTAAGCCAGTAAAAAGTACTAATATCCTAAAATAACATAAAACTATCTATTTAGAATAGGACTTCCGCATAAAACATAGCAAGCTGTTTATGATTAAAATAATATAACTGTATAACACAAACATTACTCAGCATGCTGACTCGGGGCAATAATCCTTGAGCTTTGCATTTGGAAGACCCTCGGTTCAATACATAGAACCAACCATCCTAAACTGGGTTTTTGGTGGTTTTCCCATGTTAGTGGGCAATTCTGGGTTGACTTTTACATTACCACCAATCTTCCTGTCCCTCATTTCCTTGTCAATCTGTTTCAGTTAGGTAAGCCAAGCATCTCAGATTTTGCAGGCAAGTGCTTTACAAATAAATATGTCCTGTGCTGTCCCAGGATGCCAAATGTGCTGGATTTATGCTTTTTAAAAAGCAACCTTTATTACTTCTACTGTTACCCCTGGAAGGGAAGTATGACGGGAGAGATCTGAAGGGCAACCAATTTCAGAGGACAATGGGTGCAAGTATAGATGGGCTCCCTAACATTTCCAGTTCAAATGTATCTAATGTTACTCAACCCCACCTGAGGCCCTTAACCCCAGCAGTCAGCACCCTGGTGAAGTCCACTGGAGGTGGATCGTGACTAACACCAGCGAGTGAGTGAGTGAGATTTTCCTGTTGACAAGGTCATTTGGGTCTGCTGGAAAGGAAAACCTGGAAAAACCCTGTTAAGGAGAATGGCCCTGGTTGGATTAAAACTGCAGCTCTGCAAGTCTGTGCCTAATGACCTGAGCTATGCATTTCAGTGGCAATAGTGCATATAAAACAATACAGAATTTAATAATAAAATTACAACAGAACCTTGAACATTGCATCAATACTTGCCTTTGCTCTCTTATGAACATCTTGTGGCATTAAAGGTCTGGATGGCCTTGTTTCTTCCAAGTAATGCATTATATTTAGCTGTAACAAGAAATGCATCTGCATGTAGTAACTAATACAAATATGAACTACATGGTTAGCACCTTTCACAAGTATCCTATAGTAACATCAATCTGTGCCATAAGAAGTAACCATAGCTGTTGCTCAGAGCTCAGAGAACAGCAGTGGCAAAAACCAACATTTTCCGTGGAGCCTTAAAAAGGAACAGTGAAACTGTATGTGGGGCAACTTGAATGCATACTTAGCAGCAAAGCACAGTAATTTTGCAATGTGTAAAATATTCAATGTGGTAAATATATATGTTGTTGTTGTTTTCCAGTGCCTTGCATCTGGCAATGAAGCCATTAGCATTCGTGCTCTCCAATACTTTTGAACTGTAGTTTCTTCTGATCTTAATGCTTCACAGGTCTTCAAGTGGTCTTCAAGTGGTCTTCATTCATTTCTGCTGGATCGTTACACAGGACACATATTGGTGAGGATGAGATACCCATTCTGTAGAGATGACTTGCCAAGCAGTCGTGATTTGTCAATAGTCGGAAGGCTGCAACCGCTGTTTTCCTTGGTCTCTGGAGGATTATATCTGGGTTGGAAAGTAGTGTAATCCATTTTTTATCTTTGGCATTTGTTTCTATTTCTTGTAGGTATGAATGAGAAAAATTTGTAATGATCAAGCGTTTTATTGAGGAATATGAGAATTTGAATTTAGATTTTTGTTTTATTGTTGTGCCTTTCTTTGCAAGTGAGTCTACAGCTTCATTCCCCATGACTCCACAGTGTGCTGGAATCCATTGGAGATGAACAGTCTTATTAACTTTTTGGAGTTGTGTTAACATTTTGTAGCATTCTCTAATTTTTGTTGACTTCTTTGTAGTATTTGAACATATTCCCTGAATTGCAGCTTTAGAATCTGAAAGAATTACTGCCTTGTTAAATTTATTTAAGGGAAGATATAATAATTCTCGGAGAGCAATGTGTATAGCCTCTATTTCTCCATCATAATTTGTTGTGTCTCTGCCAACAGAATGATAAAAGGAAAAATGTGAACACGTAACTCCAGCTCCAGTAAGGTTTTCCTTGGAGGATCCATCAGTATATATGTGCAGCCATTCTTCTGTGGGATACCTAGTATTGATTGTTTCCAGAGCTAGAAGTTTTTGTATTTCTTTTGGTGTGTCTGATTTACTTATTTCCTCTATTAATTCCTAACTGAAGGTAGGCTGTAATAATTCCAATGGATTTTCTCTTATAAGTAGATTTTCTCTGGTGTTAGGAATGTTCAATTTGGATTTAATCTGTGTTACCTTTTCTAGGAAACTACTATGAGTTTTAAGGATAGAAGAGGGGAAGTTCTCTTCTGTCCATTTAGAGTTTGGCAGTCCTAACATTTTCTCGTGTTGGAGCAATGCTTGTTCTTCTATTTTTGTTGTTATTGATGGGGTCCGTGTTAAGGCAAGCATGGCATCAATAGGTGTGGATTTAACTGCTCCAGTGATTAGGCGAAGAGCCTGATTTTGTATTTGTTCAAGTTTATTGATGTTAGCATTTGCTGCTGTTATTAAAGCTTCAGAACAGTACAAGAGGTTTGGTTTAACATACATTTTGTATGTTGTGTTAAGGACTCTCCTGGAGCAGCCCCATTTAGCACCAGCTAACCTTTTCAGGATTTGCAGTTTCTTTTCAACCTTTTCTGAGATGTTTGTTATATGTTTTTTCCAAGTTAGCTTTCTGTCGAAAGTGATGCCTAAGTATTTGGCATCATCAACTGCTTTGAGTGGTTTACTATTATAATTTATGTTAATATTAACTGGTTTGTATTTTAGTGTAAATAATTCATAATTTGTTTTTTCCACATTGATAGTCATGAGGTTTTTGGAGCTCCATTAATGTACTTTGTTTAGGGCTGTTTCTATTCTGTCTTTAATTAATTCAGGTTTTTTTGGAGAGCCTGAAGTCCAAATGACTACATCGTCAGCAAATAAAGCAATTTTGGTTTCTAAAGTTTTTATTATTGATGGAAGGTCATTTATATATATGTTAAAGAGTGTTGTGCTCAGAACAGTACCTTATGGAAGTCCTCGGTGTGTTTGTTTATATTTGGAAATGTATGTATTATATTTTGTGGCACAAAATCTTTGTGAAATAAACTGAGTTATCCATTTAAGCATGTTACTTTTCACACCTATTGATTGCAACTTCTCAATTAATTTGTTTCTTCAGACTGAGTCATAAGCTGATTTAAAATCAATGAATACTGCTAAGGTATCCTCCTTTCTATTGAAAGCTTCCTTGATGTCTTGGCTTAGTAGGAGTACATTTTCACTTGTACTATGATTCTGTCTGAAGCCGGTCTGTGAACTATTAATTAAGTTGTAATATTCTAGGAACCAGTTAAGTCTAGATGCCACCATTCTTTCCATCACTTTTGCAATAACACTGGTCAAAGATATTGGTCTGAAACTATTAATATTGTTTGAAGGTTTGTTTTTCTTTAAAATCGGGACGATAATGGCTTTTTTCCAGTTGGAAGGTACAGTCATTCTCCAACACGTGTTATACAGTTTAAGTAGGATTTCTTTTCCTTTCCTGCCAAGGTGTTTAATAAACTCTGGGTGGATCTTGTCAGGTCCTGGAGATTTTTTGTTCTGTAATTGTTCTATTGCTAAATCCAGTTCTGTTTCGTTAAAATCCTGAATAAAAATATCATTTTGTATACCTTTTGGCTTATTAGTTTCTCTGATAGTTTTTTGGATAGCCTTATCTTGTTTTTTATACGCTTGGGGTATTCTTTGTGACTGAGCATAAAACTTGTTAAGGGATTCTGCTATTTCCCTATCTGTAGTTAAGCTTTTGTTATTATGTTTAATGGTTCAGTTGTATTTTTTGATAATTTTGTTTTATTAAGGAATTGGTATATTTTATTTCCATCTTTCCTATAGTCCATATGTTCTACAAAATTTGTGAAACTGGCCCTCTTTGCTGTAATTAATTCTTTCTTAAAAATGGCTGCTTTTCTTCTCCAGTTTTGTACATCTTCTGGACACTTGGTTCTTTCGGCTTTGACTCTTGCTATATTTCTTTCGTGTTTTAACTTAGATAAAGATGGAGACCAAAAGTAGCTATATTGCTTTAACTTTCCTTTGGGGATGTGTTTTGGCTGCTGTCAATAATATTTCACAAATTTTTTTATTCATTTCATCTGTTGACTTGAACTCTGATTCTAACAGTATATTACACTTCCCTTCTATCTCATTTTGGAAACTGGACCAATCTGCTTTTTTAAAATTCCAAGAAGTTTTAATTTTTGGTTTCTTACTTTTCTTTATTAGACCTCTTATGGAGTTTATGGTGATTCTGTGGCCTGAACCTGGGTCTTCTATTATTTCTCTTTTTGCATTGTCAATTATGTCAGATGACACCATCAGAAGATCAGGATTTGTACCTGAACCATTATAATGAAGGTAAGTGGGTGGATCATTTGGATTAAATATTAATTCCATTGTTGATGAGTTTAATAGGTCTTCTATGACTCTTCCTGCTGAATTTATATCTCTGTAGCCCCACCTAGGGGAGTGTGCATTAAAATCACCTATTAAAATACTTTTGGGTTCTATGTGAATAGAATTTAGATCTAGTGTATTGTCTGGAGGATTGTAGATACTGTAAATTCTATAGTGGTAGTTACTTTTCCATACTTCAATTTTAACTAAATGTATATGAAAAAAAACAAATAATAATAGTTTCTTGCTCTCATGACTTTTACTACTCTTGTATATTCTTACAAATATTTATTCTTCTATCTACTTCACATTATTTGAAATAAATATTTGCAGAAATTATTTTATTGATCATTTTCTTGTAGATGCAAGAGGAATATGTGAATACAGTAGTCTTTACAGTCAAACGTTTTAGAGCTATCACTATGTGATGCCTTTGAAATTCCACTCTCTTTGCATAGCCCAGAGATAAAATAAAGAATAATGCATTTCTATTTGAAAAATACTAGAAGTATTGGAAAATTCAAACAAATAAGGAATATCTCAGAAATGGGTCACTATGATAATTTGACAAAGTTTGATGTACATGTGAGATATACATTTTTTATGCAATAGCAATAATAGTAACTGCTTTTTAGAGAGCACCATATTTTTATGTTTTGGCAGTCACACCGCTCTCTCACAACCCCCAGAATGTCTGGGGGACTGCACCTGTCATTGGTTTACGGGTCTCACCGACCTGACCTGGAGAGTTATCAAAATCAATTCACCGACCATATCCTCTGATTACCAATCAGAGGACGTATTACATGCCATGACAGGTCAGCATGTTAGGAGTTAATATTTTATAAAGAAATTAGAGAAATGGAGAGGTTGGAAAAATAAAGACTCCCTAGCCTTCGGGAACCCTAATAGCATCGGGGTCGGAAGAGAACAAGAGAAGACCAAGGTAAGGCCAGATAGAAAAGTTACAGTGAGGAGCAAAACACCAGTAAGTGGAAGTAATGTTCTGCTTGGGTACCTTGTACCTTGTGGTCGCCATTCACATATCCCCTAGACGGAGACCCCTGAGTCCAGGAAGTATTGGAGTTTTGAGTGTTGGAGCATTGACTTGTGTAAACCGTGCTGTAACACGACATGAAACTATTCTACTCTCCTAGTGCGATAAATCATTTTTTCCATGACTGTACATATATGTGTACTGATTTTGAAGGGGAGAAAATTTGTTTTCTAAATTTTGAGGGTCAACAACTATCAGAAACAAAGGAAGCAAAGTATTTAGGAGTTACAATTGATACCAAACAAATAGAAAATGTAATACAAAGAGCAGAAAGGCACCTTTCACTGTTAAAACGTCTACCATGAATGAAGTGGGGATGTTCCAGAGCAACTCTTAACACAACATACAATGTATATATAAAGCCATTATTTACTTACTGCAGTGAAGTTCTTATAACAGCAAATACAAAAAAAAAAAAAAAAATTCGAAACATTCAAAACCAAAGTCTGAGACTAATTACAGGTGCTATCAAAACCACAGGTGCTATCAAAACCACACCAATACCAGCTATGGAAATACTAACCAACCAATACCCCATTGAATATGAAATAGAAAAAGCAGCTCTTACACAACACGAAAAGTTGATCAGACTCCCATTCAATACATGGAACAAGAGAAATTTTACACATACACTAAAGACTTAGGAGAGCTTTCTTTCCAAAATTCAAGACATCAAGAAGAATATGTATCTTCCTAATTCAAAGGAAAACTTCATATCTAAAGTCAATCCGACACATTAGACATTACATATTATTTACACCTGCCAGAAGAAGTCAAGAAAAGTGATACTCCAACTAGTGTTCTAAAATTATTGGCATTAGAGACAATCCATACTAGATTTCCAGAACACGAATGGCTCCATATTTGTACTGATGGATCATTGATATCAAACCGAGATGGAGCAGGGACTGGAGTCACGTATCACCTCTTATCCTATTACAAATCTTTAAGTTATGGAACTACGAACTTTGATGGAGAAATTGAAGCAATTCGAATGGTCCTACAAAATCTTTTGTACAGAATTTCACATTTTCAGCAAGCAGTTATTCTCTCAGATTCCAGGGCAGCAATTACTTCCAAGTTGTCACCAAAAAACCAAACAATTATAGAATGTTGGAAAATCCTTACCCATCTAACAGCACTTCAAAGACACCTAGTCTTCCAATGGATACCAGCTCACTGTGGAGTGAGGGGTAATGAGAAAGCTGATTTCTTGCAAAAAAGGGTACCAGCAGTGTACAAAAAGCTATAGTTAATCTATCATTTTATGCAGCTAAAAGATTAGTCAACTCTGAATTCAAAAAAATTATTGCAAAATATTACTATGAAAAATCAAAGAATAAAAGATGGGAACTACCAAACATTCAAACCGTAATTCCCGAGTATCCTCGAAAAACAGCAGTTGCAACCTTCAGGTTGATTACAGGACATTATTGTCTGGCAAAACATTTAAACAGAATTGGGATATATTCTTCACCACTCTGTCCTCTATGTGATCTGCAAGAGGAACTGGATCAAGACCACCTTCAAATATGCCCGGCCACTTCTAGTGCTCCATCCATCAGTGAAAAATATTGGAGCGCAAGAGGATTAATGACTTCATTGTCAGAAATCCAGCATTAGCTAACAACATTTTTTATGCAGTAAGATTTTGTATACAGTGTTAATATTGCCAATGATAATTTTTCATACTTTTTGTTTACAGTTTACAAACAAAAACGTTTTGGAAATGTCAGGTTTTTTTTTTTTTTTTTTTTTTTTTGTAGAGGTTGGAATGTCCGAGTTTGAACATTGTAAAGGTTTGCTTTTGATCAGAAACGAAGCAAATTAACATTTCTCATAGTGTGTCATTCATACCATCAATTTATTTTACCTGGTTTATGGTACAACATTCTTTTACAAATATAATTTCATATACAGTTTTGAACACGACTTACCTGGTTAACAACAATGTATATCTCTTATGGTTTACAATTTATGCAAAAGTCATCAGAATGTACAGGACTTCTGAGGGACATTCCCAGAAAATTCAACATATAGATTTTGTTTGTCATGAAAATAGCTTAAACATACGAGATTTCAATCAAAATCATTAGTCATTTTTGAACAAATCAAAATTTTCAAAAAATATTCCATGTAAAAAGTAGGCTGGGGTGAGGGGATTTTCTTGAAAGTCTTGGTGTCACATCCTTAGAAGATGCTGAACTTAAATACCACGTTTGATATTTAACCACCTTTTCGTTTTTGAGTTATGCTGTTCACCAGAGCACAATCCTGGTACCTGGTGCATACCTGTTTTATGAGTTATGTAATCAACCTGTACACTTTCAAAATCTAGGCATGGGCCCAAATGTTGGTCATTGGCCATTGTAACCAGAGAATGTTCAAGACAGTTGTGAAAATCTAACAGCCAACTGTCAGCATCATAGTATAATAATCTCATGCAATCATTGAATTTTCATTTAACATTATAAAAGAACCTATATATCTCTAATTTGCCAGTTCCAGAATTGTAAATCCCAATTGCATGGATTGTTCAACTGAATTTGGTTATTTTCTACCTCGCACAAGAAATAGTTTCCCACCTTTAGAAAGGCATTATGAATGTATTCTTAGGTTCGGTCCAGCCTGGCCTGAACCCAAGAGGTTATAGTGCACCAATTAGCCCGGGGCCAACTGTGTAATTTTGTTTTAAACAAAATGATTTTGCAGCTATTATATCATTATTATTATTATTATTATTATTATTATTATTATTATTATTATTATTATTATTATTATTATTATTATTATTATTATTATTATTATTTGAAACGTGTTAGCAGAACACTTATAGAATTCCTGGTAAAGAAATGCTGCGATAACTGTGCTATTCTCAGAATTTTGACATTGGTGACCCAAAAAATACAATAAATTATTTTGCACCTCTTAATTGTCAAGTTCAGGTCTGGCCTGACCCCAACATTTTTCAAATTGGCCTGAACCCGGTCCGCAAGAACCTGGTCTTAGTTCCGAGAACTTAGCCCAAGCAGACCTCTAACATACACACTATGAAACAATGTTGCCAAAACTGTTTTCTAAGGTTTTGCCATACAAACTGTTGTCCAACAATTTGTATATGTCTGCAAGGTCTTTATAGTAGCTGTATTCTCGGCTATTGCCTATACTGGTTCCTACATATTATCTAAACCCAGCCTCCTGTTGAAAAACCCAGACTGCATGAACCTTGGAAATAACTCCTCCATGCTCAACATAAAAGCCTATTAGTGATGAATGCACTAAATACTTCTTTTTGTCCAACAATGTGGTGCTGTTTTTGCGATTATTATTACGGAATGTGCTGTGCTATGAGACTCGTTTTCTATCTAGGTCGTGGTAACGGATGGAATGAAATATCACACAATGTTTCTTTACCACAATGTATTAATTTATTATCACTTCATCGATTCTTTACATTAAACAATTTCTCTCAGCACCATGCTAAATGCTTAAAAACCTTTACACTTTTTCACTTAGTAGAACTTATGCTTGATGAAAGTTTGGTGAAAGTTCCATGTTCACACTACCTAAATATGATCGTCTTTTCATCTCGAAGATACACACGCGAGTGAACAGTTTTTGGCGTCGTTTGACGCGACACCGCCTTTTTCATATTCATCCGCGCATGCGTCCATCAAATAGTTCTTTCTCGTTAGGGAAGCGATCCCTAATCATCTTCCCCTACTTTTATTATGGAACACATACAATTCTAATATTTATACATATATATTAAAATCAAATATGGAAAGATTTATGACGTCTTTGTGCAAACTTAGTTGTTTGTAACAATGAACCTTATCAACATGTTTTCGTCATTTAATTATCTCATACCAACATCAAAAAACGAATTACACTTTTAACAAACATTCACATGAACGATTTACTTTTGGGGTCTTCTAATATTCTGTCTCAAATGTTATATGCAACCTATTGTCATAGTGCTCGGGAGCGAGAGGAAGTTCATTATGCATATTGTGCAGTACTCGGATAAGCAGTTAATAGTGCCAAGAAATATTTATTGCCTGCGAGGTCCCAGGTCAACCATTAACCAACATATCTGACAACTGTTTATGAAGCATTGTCAGCAGTTTAAAGGTCATACATTTGTAACCACAGCATGCCACAGGCTACATTGCAAAACTCCTCGGAGTTTCTGTGGGGTGCACAGTTCTTGATTATTAATTACTTAAACAACATTAGGACTGTCCTTTAATGCACAATACCATGTGTAAAAGGATCAACACCATTCACAGAGACATTATAATAATTCAAACAAAATAATTCAATATGAAGTAATTCAAATATGTCTATCAAATGCTTCACATCCAATCTTAGCCAATGACACAAAAAACTCACGCTTTTTATTTTCAAAATAAATGCCATATTAAGAATTTTAAAGTGACATACAAAAACCATATTTTAACTGACTTAATATTGGAGTACAAACCCTTTGCTTCATTCTTCAGTTACGAATGGCACAGGGTGATCATGTGCATGCATCTCATAGCTGTGGAGGCACTGCATATGTTAGCAGTTACACTGAGTTTTGCAATGGCTGAATGCATACTTAATGACAAAGCTACAAGATCTCTCCTTATGTTAATGAATGTTGCTGGATAATCTCTACCTCAGGCTGCTCTATCTATGGCTACAAGGTGGGTTGATTATCCAAGAATCAGTTTGAACATGTTTATCTATTCCTCAGCAGGACACTGCACTTCTAGCACAGGCACACATCAACTCCTTTCAGCATGTGTATGCTGAATTTTAATTTCCACTGGTTGAACCACACAGCCTTGCATTGTTTGACAACAGCAGGGCTGTTTGCTCAATCAGCAGTCTTAGACGATCACAGGTTATGTCATCTTGCATTTGCAGAAGAAAACATAACTGGAATAGTGTTAAATTTATAAACAAGGTGACACTTCTATAGATGCCAGGAAAGTAATTGTCTACTGCCCCAGAGGAAAATGTTACAACATAAAATACATGGCACAATGAATTACCAAGACTGCATATCTGAGTCATGTCCGGGTTGGATTCCTTGAGATAGTCTAGGTAGCAGTTAGACACATCAAATAGCTAGCAGTATAAAGACATCCTTGAAAACATCATGGTCCCCTTTGTAAAGACTAGATTTGCCGACCGAATGATTGAATTTCGCCAGGATAATCATCTGTCCACATAAGTTGCAGGTTTCAAACTGGTTCTTCAAAGGCAAGATATCACAGTGATTGACTGGTCTCCTTGCTCACCAGTTTTGAATCCTATTGAAAATATAAGGGCAGAGGACAAAAAAGTTTTGGAGTTAAATTGGTCTGCAATGCATAAGTTTCATGGTGTCAAAAACAGGATGTTTCAGAGGAAGTATCCTCTCATGAAAATTTGATACCATCCATCCCCCATAGAATGAGGGCAGGGTTTTCACATCTGATTTTAAGTTAATTTCAATTTTTATTTGCTTTTGAATTTAGGAGTATGATATATAGTTATTTCATACTTAGTTTAAAAGTGAAAAGGAGAGTGTTTCAATTTTGTATGTAAAAGTATAAATGCCTTGAAATCAAATAAGTGAAATTATAACATGCACAATACACATTGTGTTTCTTTTTCTGGAAAAAAAAATTATCCCTGGGATATGAATCTGAGTCATTGCTATCTATAACTGCTTGGCTGTCATTGTATATTCGTTAGCTGGGACTCAATATGAATGTTGCTAGAGGTACACATCTAGATTAAAAAAAAATTATATTGCTGTTTAATGATGCTATCAATTTGCCAAGATCATATCAGCATTGCCAGTATACCGGAATTTCTTCCTGCAGGAGTTCTTTTACATTCCAGTAAATCTACTGAAATGGAGCTGTCCTTTTTACGCATGCTTAAAAACCATTGGTCTGGGCCAGATTTGAACCCGCGACCTTGGGATCAGTAGGCCAGCGTCTAACCAACTGAGCCACCCAGACTGACTATGCATCCCAGAGTCACATTGTGAATAGGACGTGGAAATGATTTGGTGCATGCTCCCCTCTGTTTGTCTTAGGGAGTATTTCATCTGACTTTATCTATTCAATTTTGTATAGCTTAATGACAATAAATATTGAACACTTAATATTAAACATTGAGTAAACAACAAATGTAATTATCTTTCAACTAATTATGCTCAACAAACATGCTTATCTTTAAGTATGAAACATTAATGACATGACATTGAACTATACTTGACAAAGATCCTTATCTTTAAGTATGAGTATGATGGATTAATGAGATGACTTTGAACCCTTGATAAAAAAAAAAATATTGTTTTGATACCAGATTTATACCTATTTTAAGATTTATTCTCATTCTTATGCATAAGTATAAGAATAAAAGTGGATTCTAATAACAATAAGACTAACAAAATGACCAGGTACCTAAAGCAAGATGACGGCAGTTATTTTGCAAAATCATCATTCTTAAAATCTCTAAACTCCTTCCCTAGTAATCTTTTACAAATTAAGAGTTATAATTTTTATAAAAGTAACTATAATTCTTAATTATACTTTACAGTAAAAGTCTATATTTTTGATATGCCAAAAATCAGAATACTCTGAGACAATGTGTAACTTTCAGCCTTATTTCCTGATGAAAGCTGATAATATTTGTTGCCCCAAAGTTACACTCTGCCTTGTGATTTAACTTACTCAATTCTACAAGCACGCATGACCTTTCTGCTTTTTCAAACACATTAACCACGTTGGAAGAAAACCACTAAATTTCAGGAATTCAAATTGGAACACTTTGGCCCCATTCACAATGAAGACATACCACTAACATAACACAACATAAGTGCAGGCATGAAAGAAGATTATTCACAATACAACTATAGACATAATGCAAGAAATTGGCACGAGTTTACATGAGTATATTCCATTCAGCCCATGAAAGGGTTTCTGTGTAAACAAATGTATCTGCCATTGCCACAGCGCAATTTTCAAGTAAATAAAAATTGTTCGTTCACACACTCCATTTACTTTCAATTTCTCACCCTTTTTATACTTCTTAAATACAACCTGCATCTGAAAAGTTTGGTGAATGGTCCCATATTTTAAAAACTGCACTGGTGAGAATGAGGTGCCTGTTCGTACACATTGAGGTACATATCAACAAATGCCCCCTGTCATGCAAATCACTGCAATGAAGCAGTGGTGCATGCTACGACCCAGCTACCAGGGTCAGTGTGAGAACTCGTGTCATTGCACCATGGAGTACAAAATGAAGCATGTTAACATCAACTTTTGTTTCAAATAGACAAAACAGCAACAGAGACCCATGGGATGTTAGTGCAAATGTACAGTGTTGAAGCAGTGAGTCAAAAATGTGTGTTTGAGTGGTTTAAACACTTTATAGAGGCAGAAAGGAAAGTGTCAAGGATGAGCTACGTTTGGGTGAACTGTCCACAAGCACAATCTCAGACAACATTAAACGAGTGCGACAGATTGAGAGGTAGAACTGGAACTTAAAAATTCAATGCCACAACAATGCTTGCAGATGATCAGCGGGTGTCTTTGAAAATGAGCAGACAAGTTGAAGATCAGCACAGACAGTGTAAGCACTATTGTTGATGAACATTTGGGAAAGAGGAAGATTTGTGCTTGGTTTGTACCACACATGCTGACAGACCAGCAGAAGCAAACTCTAATGGAAACATCTGAAGATTTCATCAACATGTCTGAACGGAATCTGCAATTTTTGGAAACCATCATTACAGGAGATGAGAGTTGGTGATAGCAATACGATTTGGAGACCAAACAACAGTCAATGGCATGGTGTTCATTGTCCATTGTCTTCCCCGCCTCCCAAAAAAAGTCAGCTGGCAAAATAAAGATTAAGACGATGTTGATTGCCTTTTTTACAGCAAGGGCTTGATACATCATGAATTTGTACCCAAGGGTCAAACTGCCAACACGGAAGTTTACAAGGGAGTTTTGAAACAGCTGCTGCAACACATCCAGCAGGTTAAGCCAGAACTGTACCAGAATGGACTGGAATTTCCTGTATGACAATGCCCGTCTGCACACTGCGATACGCGTGCGTAACTTTCTCGCTCAATGCAAGGTCACTGTACTTCCACACCATACTTATTCTCCAGATTTAGTGCCGGCATACTTCTTTTTGTTTCCCTGCCTTAAATTATCCCTGAAAGGCTTGTGCTTCGCAAAGGTTGCAGATATAAAACACATGACCACAGAGCTTCGAGCGATTCCACAAGAAGCATTTGCTGACAGTTTCCAACAGCTTTACAACCAAGGTCAGAAGTGTGTTGTAGCCAATGGCGATTACTTTGAAAGCCAGTAAAGGTTTTTTGTTTGTAACTCTCGTTTCCTGTATTTCCCGAGACCATTCACTGAACTTTTCAGACGCACCTTGCAATTAACTTCTATCATTATTTTCGCCATCCAGGCATCAGTATTCCTGTGGCACAAAGCAACAGTCTTGCCAATCAGCATTACTTATGTTGCAATCATGGCTGAATGCATAGCATGTCAGAGCAGTATAATTAAACACAGAAGTGGCAAACCTTTACTATATAATGAAAAATCTGATGTGTTGCACTCACATGACTTTCTCTACTCTTGATTAAACCATTCTTACAAACTCTTATTCCTCTATCTTCTTCGTGTTAGATGAGATAAACATTTACAGAAATTTGTTATTGCTTACTTCCTTGTAGGTGCAAGGAGAATATAGGAATACAGTAGACCTTGAGCGATAGTCAAATCTTTTAAAGCTTTCAGATTCTGTTCTCTTTGTACGCTTAACATATAAAAAAGTGAAAAACGATGTTCCATTACACGAAAGTTTTACGTTTTCCGAAACTGACACACATAACAAGAAATATCTCCGAAACCATTCACTCTACAAAACAGGACTATAAGGCTATAGCCAGAAAATTCAAAATATACATTTACTTTGTCATAAAAATATCTCAAACATATGGCATTTTAATCAAAATGGTTCAAGCCATTTTCACGAAAATCAAAATTTTTGACAAATTTTCCATGTAAAGGGTAGTTAAGGGTGGGGTTATTTTCTTAAAAATCATGTCACATCCTTGAAAGACATTAAACTTAAATACCAACTTTGGTTTTTAACCAACTTTTCGTTTTTGACTGCTGTTCTCTCTCTCTCTCACACGCACGCACGCACGCACACACACACACACACACAGACAGACCTTTTTCTAAATATCCTTTTTTTGGATTCAGGGGGCCTCAAATCATATATTTCCAGTGAAATCCTGAAATCAAATTTTTGGGTGGAATACAATACTTCCTCTACTTAGCAGTGGAGAAAGTAAAAAGCAATAGTTCTGAATGTGTTCAACGTTTTTATAAGGATTATATCCTTACTGTTAATGATGTCATTAAATTAGCATCTGAAGCAACTGGCAGGTCTGTGAATGCCTTGTGACCAAGTTGTAGATAGTTGTTGTGTTTAAGGGCCCGTTGATAACTAGGTCATTAGGAAGTTGTAGACAGGATGGCTATAAATCTGGAACACAACTCAAGTGATATTATCAATTCTGATTCTGAGCTGTGTCGTGTTATTACCCAAGGACTCCAATTAACATTGTTTTTATTAATAAAAGATGTTTCATAGCATTTTTTGCCCATTCTTGAACCAGTATATTTAGTTTAGATTTATCAGATGACCAACGGCAGCATATGAAAAAATTAATCGAGCAGAGAAGACAAGAAACAAGTGAGGGGAAACAGGCATACATCCAAGGTTTAAAATTATGGGCAGATGGACAAATTGCAGAGAAAAGAATGAATTAAGAGACACAGTAGCGAAAATTCAAGAAATGATGAGTCAGGAAACACAGTAAATTAGTAAGTCAGCCATATCGCATTTCGAAGAATCGCAGAGATGGGAAAGGCACATCACCCCAAGGACACATGCGAGAGAAGAAAAAGAGGGGAAATTAGGAAATAACAAGGTGACAGAGAAATAAGCTATGATTGGTGACAATGTGCAAGGGAATCTATCTGAGAGCCAAAGCTCCCTCCCTAAAACCAGAAAACGTGGTAGCCAAGTGGCACTCCTTCCATTGGTCTTTCCATTAGGCCTGGTATCCTAAAAAGTCGCCCCCCCCTCCCTCCCTGCTGTTACACAGGGGATGGAAGCAGATATGCTACTTACATACGTCAACCCATCCGGGAAGACTACGTAATAACTAGGTGGGGCCGCCGGATATCTAGCACTCCGACCACTATCTCTGCAGGATAGCACCTGAGAAGTTCAGGCTTCTCCCAACCCTTTGATGAGTCAGGACTTCTCAATCTCCCATGAATACCAGGAACCACTGCCCAAAAGAGATCAAGCCAAATCGAACATCTCCCAAGGGCTTGGATGTTCAGCCCCGCCTACTTCTTGTAACATCAGAGGTACCACGGGTGCTAGGGTTACGCAGCAGCTGAGGGAGTTGGAACACCCCCACTCACAGTATTGGTGGAGTATGGCCAGGTGGAATGGGAGGACAGAGAGACAGGCATTACGTATGTGGGTAGATTGAAACAGGAGAAGGGCAAGCAGAAAAGATCAGTTTGTATTTGAAAAGATATTAACTCAAAAGGTGGATATCAGATAATGAACATGTGTTGATATATAGGAAGCTAAAGAAAATAAGGAGGAAAATGGTGCTCCATGCCATGTGACAAGGAAGAGCAAGTGATCAAGTGGACTGTGTTCAGGGTTGGTAGGAGGAATGGAAATGTTTGGGAATAGAGTTAAGTAGGTATCATAAAAAAGTGAAAGTTAAGTGAGGAAGAAAGTGGGAGTGACAGAGTTAGAAGAAAGTGAATCAGTGACGTGTAGGAAATTATTCACAAATGATCATGAAACATAAGAAAAATGAGGGAAAAAATAAATTTTAGAATGGAATGGGTAAACTAAAATAGAAGAATCTTAGGGAAAAGGAAAGTATCAGAGAATTTGGTGAAAATAAGTGAATCAAAAGACGAAAGTTAAAAAGACAGGTTTGAACAACGTTAATTAACTGTAGTCAAAAGAGTAAACAGCACACATCAAAAATTATATGTAGAGAATTGCAGAGGGCTGTCACATGACAGAGGGGCAGTTTCCAAGTTCATGGGTAGCCCAACATGTATATGCTTTAGTATTACATAAATTCATATTTATATTCACATTTAGTTTAACAAGTATATGGTATAGAGGGTATGTATTTCTTTAATACCCAGTGCTGGTTCAGTGAGAAATGGGACATAGTTAAGATAATATTGGGAGATAAGAATTGCAGTTTCTTCAAATTCCAAAAGTAAACAACCGAGCTGCTGATGAGGGGAAAGAGAATAAAGTTGCACTGTGCATTCATGAAACGGAGTGATAGTACTTGCAGTTCCACAGATTTTAAATCAATAAATTACATGCAGAAATCTTCTGAGTATAACACACGTTCTGAAGTAAATAAAACCAATAATAACCAAAATGAAAATTAATCCAATCTTTATAAGTAAATTCAACATAACCAGGATTGTATCAAGCAAAACAGATCACCTGGTGTCAGCATTTAAAATTGTCATGGCCAAATGGAAGAGCTCCATTATTGTGAAGCATATGGCATAAAATCTTCAATTGTTCATAAGCTGCAATGAATGGAGAAAGAAATGCAGAATTCATCCTTAATGCAAGTATAAAGTTTGGAGTTTGCAAACTCTTGCGTTACCTAGAATGTTGCACAACTCTATGTGAATGCTTCCATTAAAAAAACATCGGTGCAAAGTCTTCCACTTTTTTTTTCATTGTGAATGGGGTCTTACCTTAAATGAAATAAATGTTAGGATTTCCAGCTTAAAAATATTCCTGAAAGATCCTATTGGAGTCTGTATAAATAATATAAAATTATGATTCAAGTTTTTATGGAACCTGCAGTTTAAATATGTGCACATCTGCATTGATGCTTGTATCTAATCAATACAACTCCCTTAAGGGGAAAAGCAGTTAGTACTGCATTTTGTCTTTACATTCCTTTAATGATTTTAAACTGGTTTGAAAACATAAAAATGTATTTTCTGCCTTCTGCTGCATACATATCCAGAGCTGGCATTAAAAACCTGTTTTCATTTTATAGGTGCTTTTTTATGCAGAGAATGAATAACAGTAACGTAAATAAAGTAGAAGTTGCATAATGACATCTTGCAAAACCTGTTTGAGCAGAATAATTATATAAACAGACCTGATCACTTGGAAACATAAACAAAGTTGTTAGAAATGATAACTTATCACATTCAACTTCCTGATAAGATACGTTTGTAATATTTTCACATGATTTGATACTGTACAAATAATTTCTTTTATAAATAAACAGCATTGATATTAATACTGAACAGAGGTTTATAAAATAGGTAGTAGTTTTAACAATACAAAATATATTCAAATATACATCTTGTAGCTCTAATTACTCATAATACTTTCATCAATGTGCAATGTGGTTTTTCATAGCTAAATTCTACACTTTTTTAATGTTATATGACACCTGGAAAAGATGGCGTAAACACACTGGCACATTCTGATACAGATCTTCTCACTAGTTCAGTGAAGTGTTCTTACATTTCTTACTTTTGAGCTTAGTTACAGATTTGATGCTTAGCTATTTTATCCACTAACACCAAAATGGTGCCTGAATTCTATATTTTGAGTTATTGAAATGACAATTTGCAGGATAGCCAACATGACTGTGGAAAACAAGAATATGCATTATATCTAAAAAGAACACTTACCCATTTTACATACTAACTTAATTATGTTTTATATAGTTTTAAAAACTAAAGGTTGTGTACGCTAAAGAGGAGAGTATGCAGTAATATACTCCTTTTTTGAACTATTGCAGCTAGAAATAGAGCAAACACTGGTCATCTGAATCATTAGTTAACAAAAGCCCTCAACTATGACTAAATTAAAATTTATTGAAACTGTGCCACAGTGCCATGTAATTTTAAGATGTATAAAATAAATTTACAGTACAGCTTTGCATTTTGTTGCACTGATTGTTGTCTTATTTCTCCCAAAACCCTTCAAATCACTATCTCAATTCTTTTCTTTTAATGTTTGGTTATTTGAACACCTCCAAATTCCCAATTCTTTCAGATCCGATGCTCTTTTATATAAGTTTTTGCTGGAGTGTTACAATATTCAAGGGGTCACTGGATTTTTTTTTGGTGGTGTGTTGTGGTATGAAACAATTGCATTGCCATGATTTGAAGAATGTACTTGAAAATCATGCTTGTAACTTAATAACATCATGTTTCTATGAAACAAGAGCAACTTTTAGCTAAAAACAAAGATATGACGTTTTCTATTTTTAATCAAATTTGGAGTGCACACTCCCCTCTTAACTTCTATATGACTAATGCATCCCCCCCCTCAAGAGATGATTAGGTAACTGGACTTTTTACAAATTGTAGGCATTGTCAAACTTATTTAAATTAAAACTTTATGAAAAAAACAAAAGAAATAAAGAAAAAATACCTACAAAGACAATTATCACTTATTATTAAAAGAGGTAGAATTTAATTAAGAATAAATTTAAAAATATTGGACAATTTATTACATTTCACTTATATTTTCAACTTTTTATCTAAAATGTTCTTATTGGCATTCTTTCTAAAACTGGGTAAGTCTTACTGTAGCATTGTGGATGTTAATCCCCCCCCATTTTTTTCTAATGTGAATGCAAAGCCCTCATGCATTTATTTGTTGCAACTATTTTGTGGTGTCTTGGAATTTTTTAAGTAAATGGCCAATATTTTAATGCCACATGCCTAATCTAATGGGAGCAAAAACAGGTTGTCTGTGTTTTGCCTGTCCACATACTCGGTGTTCGTTGCCTACTGTCGCTATCATAGAAGGGCACAGATAAAACCATACAACATTTTTAAAATTACTTTTTAAGGTTTTACATACCAAGTTTATGAAAGGAGATATTGAAACTGGCCACCATCGTTGTCCATACTTTTTGGCACCCTCTTTAGGAAACTATCCATTCACTCATGGTAGTTCACGTTGAGAAAGACTGGCAATTTCCTGGCAGATATCTTGGTTTAGTTCTTCCAGAGTGTGTGGGTTTGTCTTGCATACTTTATGTTTTAAGTTACCCCAGGGATAGAAATTGCAGGTGTTTAGGTCAGGGGACTAAGGGGGTCACAAATCTCTACTAATAATTCTGTCCTGAAACACACTTTCAATTGTTCTCATTAAAAGTTTGGTTGTGTGAGCTGAGTCTTGGTGAAAAAAGACAAAATCATGCTCCCTGTCAGTTAATTCTCTAAAAAGGGGGCAAAACTGTATTCACGTAAGCACAGGCGTCGTCTGTTGACTCAAAAATAAATTGGCCCTCTAACTCAGAACCTAATATTTTCAAGGCGAAAAGATTGGTATATGACTCACAATTAGTGGGGAAAGATTTCTCAGAGCTCCAATAAGGGATTTCTACCTCTGGGGTAACTTAAAACATAAAGTGTACAAAACAAGCCCACACACCCTGGAGGAATTAAAACAAAATATCTGCCAGGAATCAGCGAGTGATGGATAGTTTCCTAAAGGGGCGTCAAAAATGTATGGACAATGAAGGTGGCCAGTTTCAGTGTCTCCTTTCATAAATTCAGTAAACAAAGCCTTTAAAAGCAGTTTTAAAAATGTTGTATGGACATAGCCATGGCTTTCTATGATAGTAACAATGGCAATGAGCGTTGGGTATGCGGACAGACAAAACACTGCTCAGCCACTTTGAAACTTTTTTGCTCTCCTGATAGTTGGATTATGCTATAAGAGTTTTAAGTTTACAAACGCTACAGAAAACACATTGTCTTATCTCGTACTTATCATTGTCATCGTTCTAACAATACCAAAATATTTCTGAAGTATTGTTATATAAATCATTGTATCCAACATAAAAAAGATAAATACTTACTGATTCAACTAGTGTATGTCCATCAATATGCAAAGCTGGCACTTGCTCCATTGGATTTATTTCACGATATTCATTACAATGCTGCTCTCCTCCACCCTTTATCAGGCTCACTGGCTTGATGTCATACGGGATTTCCTTTAAGTTTAAGGCTTTTAAAAAACAAAGAGTACATTACATTAGTATCATTGGAAAGCTTAATATACTAGCGTTTCTACATTCTATCCTGTGGTTTGCTCATTCCCAGCACACACAGATCAAGTCATAGTACAAAATGGTCAGGCACGTCAAGACTTAAAAGAGGATGTGAAACATATGAACATGCGTACCAAAAATGTCATTTTTCCAATACAGCACTGCATTTTGTTTTTGTGCAGTTGCAGTTGCAACCACCCAACACTGGAAGTCATTCTTTATTTACAATGTAGTTACAGGGGCAGGTAGAACAATTCACTTGTAGAGAATTATGGTCCTCTCAAGTGTGAATGCAAATTTCCTGAGGTGCCAGAAATGAGTGGATACAGCAGTGAGTGACATTTAAGGGCCTGTCAAGAACTAGGTCATTTGGGCCCAAAGTCAGAACTTGAAAACAGCGATAAAGGAGGATATTCCCAAAATCTCTTATGATAAAGTATGTGTCTATTATTGCAATTATAACTATAACTATGAGAACAGGAAGCAGTTATGACAATATTATACTCTCTCAGCAGCCAGTGTATGAGTCACCATGCAGGGGCTGGAGTGTGAAGGAAAAGCACTATGTTTAAGCTCATTTATAAATTTAACTTAACAAACTACATTTTGAAATATGTTTACCAATTGCAAAGTTGACAATTTGCAAGAATTGGAAACATTGTGGAACACGCCCCTGGTCTCTGCTTTATTGTACTTCACTTGTCCTCATTTATTAAATTATCTGTTTTATGTGTTTACCAGATCTTGCACTGCATGTTCCATGAACTATGCTGATAGGTGCTTAACTTTAAACATATATGATATTTCAAATTTGAATGTTGGTATGAGGGATGTAAAAAATGCTTAAATTACTTCATATCTTATTAGAAACAGTGAAGGGCATTTACTCTTCGTGCATTTCAATATCCCTGAGCAGTGTTCACAAAATACAACATTCTTCCGGGATACATCAATGAATTGAGGATTCCCTTGACATTGTTGCAAGGTATTTCAGGTTCTTGCATTTAGGTAGATTTTCATGTGGTATGTCATTTTATTTCACAATACATTGCATCCACAATAAGCAGAGTTGTATAGAGCCTGTTGCAACATGAGAATAATACATTTTTGAACCCAAGTTTATGTAACACATTTTTATCCATACATGATACTCATACTTGCCAACTTCATGAAACTGAAACCTCTAAAACTTTCTGCTGTCCAGCACAGCAAAATAACTTTGTGACAACATGAAATTTAGATGTGTAAAATGTTATTTGCAGTACACGTATAAAAATTACAAGTAAAATAAATGAGAATTTCATTTTATAACAACACTTGGAAGATCTAGTAGTACTGCTTCTTTCTGTCACAAATGCTAAAATTTTTCCTGGTACCACCACAATAAACATGTACTGAAGCAAAGAACACCACTTCATAGGATATACACAAACTCCTAGAGTGGCTGTCAGGAACGATGGTGGTACATGACATAACGCGCATGTAGGGGTAAGAGGGGAAGTATGTGTTGCAACTGTTTCCCATCTTTCTCAGGAAGTACTGTGTGTCCAGGACAAGAAGGCAAGTCTTAGGAATGTGTAGCGTAATCATTTTGTGCTTCCCGCACAGTATTTATGCCTAGTTTCCGAGAATGACAAGGATGCTAAGCTCGTTTAAAATACACAATGTTGTCACATAACTCACCTATAGCTAGAAATATGCACTCTCATACACTCATTTCCTAGTAAACAGGTCTGCTACCGGAGCAGATAAACAGTTCAAGCTCCTCTGCCCTTCATTCCCCTCTAGCCTTCTTGTCGTGGGCATACAGTATTTGTACACATTATACACCATTTCTCTGGTTTGAGTGTGAATAATGCAACATCTTTCTTGCTTCTGCCATCTTCAGATCTGTTAATGAACTTACTATTACATAACAGAGTGGACTTATTGCTAAGAATTACTTAATTTCATTATAAAACTGTACAAATACCCTCACACACGCTGTGAAACAGACTACGTCTGGTTGGCTAGAAAACATGTGACTGTGATGTCATTGGATATATGTCTTCTGCACAACTGCCTTCGTTCCTGACTGTGACTCTAGTTCATATTTCATGCTTCATAACAACCCCAGAAAACATGCCGAGAGAGCTGTCAGAATTGTCAAGTTACATTAATTCAAGCATATAAACAAAAACTGTCACAAATAATGGTAAACTATATCCCACAGCCATAGAATGTGAATAAAGACTGGTTCACAATAATCGAGAACACTAACCAGAACAAGAATAATAATGTTAAAAGTCATGCATTGTAATGTGAATGTTCACAACCGAAGGTAAGCTTTCCTAGCTCCTGAGAATAGGAAAGAAGTCTTTTCCAAGTCTGGCTCCAACACACGTGTGTTGGGTTGCCAGCTCCTCTCTCGGCTGAGCTGTGTGCCATGCAAATAGAGGACAGCTACAAACACTTTATAAAGTGCACTACAAAACATAAATTCTAAGAGATGCAAAATGTTAAATTGTTTTCTACTCGTAATAGATAAATAATCAACTGCTACACACTTACACACACTCGGGAAATGTATTGCACCTGACAGATTAGTATGGCAACTAAGGAAGGTTTTGAAACTGGAAACTCTTTCAAGCACATATGTGAACCTGTCAGAATGGACTATACTCCATCCAGCCTTAGATCCGCCCCTTGTATCCCTCCCCAATAACCTGTGACTAATACAAAACAAACACCACATGGATTCATGCTTCGTGTTTGTTGCAACAGAACGATATTTACTCAGGAGTTTTAGGAATGTTGCTGCTATTACGTTACATTCAAGTAGTCTTTACCAGAGTTATCATACATCTTGAAAACTCACAGATAATCACCAATATTTAGGGTACTACATTTTATGGTGTGCTTTGGTTTCGGCATATCACGGGTTAGTTGTTGATGGCCTGTGTTTACACCAAGTGCAGATCTAAGGGTGGAGCAATTATAGTTGTTTTAATTGAACTCTTATCACAAGCTGGAAAAAAAAACTAAGAAGTTGTAGATATGTGCATCCTGACCTCAGATCGGCTGGGTGTTAGTTTTTCCAGCAAAAGTGTTATCTGTAGCTTGTTTATATGCAACTCAAAATTGGCTACTGTCTCAAAAACAATAGCAAAAAGTACACAGAATAGCAAAACCCAGTAGAAATTAACAAAGAATAAACAACTATAATATATCCTATTAATACTAAAATATAAGCTTTGTACAACAAGAAGAATCAAAACTAGTAATGGATCTGCATTTAAAAAAATTTTTATTCTATTGAATTTTAATGTTAGCTAATCCACGTTAAGTTGGCTGAATTTGAGCAAGTGATAAAATAGCATTGGTCAGAAAAAAATTAAATCCCAATGCACAAAATTTACTTTCCACTTTGTTATTGATATGGCCATCAACATTTATTTCTGTTCTTGTTACTGGGCTATTGTGAACCAAAATGCTTCCCATTCTTGTTTCTGTTTTGGTTTTCATGTTACACTTATTGTGAACCAACCTCAAGATAAAACAGTTTACACGTGGGAGGTGACTTCACAATTCACACTGTCCGTTACTGAACAATTGTGCTCATTTACTGTTGGTTACTAGACTTTAAGCTTCAATATAATGCAAAAGAGCTTTTCAATGATTTGTGACACTTTGAATGTGCCTACAAAGCCATAAAAATGTATCCTTTGCTGTAAAGTAAAACAGGCAAACCATAAAAGTTGGCAAGTACGGATATATAATTGTAATTATAATTATATTAATAATTATAATTGTCTACGTAACATTACTGCTATTGATTTGGGTAAGAGTTCTAGCTGAATAAAGGATGATGCTGCTACAAAGCAATCAACAAATGATAAATAGAAGACTTTCCTCTCACCTATTCTGACTCTCCATGAACAAGAACTTCTCCAATAAGAATACAGAACGGGCTGGAACAAAACACATGTGCAAATTAGCATAGTAACATTTAAAACAGTAAGTTATGTTAACAGATCCAAGAGAAATTAAGGTTTTTTAAGGTTAAACATGATTTTACACCCCATTAGATCCACCTCCTTTTGAGTCAAGTAATTCAGATGCCATATAGTGTATTTCCTATGTGGAACCTACTGTATATTATTCACCAAGTTTCAGAGAATTGGTTTGACTATACTGCATTAAACGTGAGAGAACAAGAAAAAGAAAAGAAAGAAAATACACATAGATATACCGGGTGGATGATACTGCTTTAGTCATACGTTACGGGATTCTACACAATGGGTGTAACAAATATATACAATACAATTATTGTCAATAAAGAACTGTTTCACAAAATAATAACAACAACAACAATAATAATAATAATAATAATAATAATAATAATAATAATAATAATAATAATAATAATAATAATAATAACAACAACAATAATAACAACACTACATTGCCAAATCTCTCTTAGAAATAAATTTTGCATGACATTTTAGTATTAAATTGTGACTAAAATTCATTCGAATTACAGTAGAAATCCATTATAGCATTGCTCACACAATGTTTGTGACAGTGAAATAATAAAAGACCAAAGGGTACATAAGGGCTAATCAGACTAGCTCATAGGTAACTAATAATAATGAGCAACATTTTAAGCAAAAGTTATTTATTGTACCTAGATATAACATAATTAGAAATAATACCAATTTCACTATGAAAAATTACAGAAGTAAAAAAATGACATGTAGTTGTGTCATTAAATCGTTGGTATCTTTATTTCTCTTCCACATACATGGTAGGTACAGAAAATATGGCATTCTATCAAAAAATTCAGTACTGAAACTTCACCAGAAATACATGTTTTGAGGCACCCTGGATGAATAAATAAAAAGCAGTTTCAGTATGACTTGGCAAAGTGATGAAGCGTATTGACCTTGGTTGTCGAGTGCTGTGATCGCTTATCTTCTTTAATACAACAGTCAAATATCACTATTATATTATAACTTGAAATGCCATCAGTAATGTAATACAAATTAATGATATCTTGTGCCTGCTGGTATATGAGACGTTGTTGTCCTGAAGATATGATTGCATCTGAACAGAGTGTCTCGCCATGTATGTGTGATAAGCTCGCGTAAACAACTGGGCAGTTTCACATTCTTTCCAATATGCCTCATGGCTTTTCCTAATAGTAAAAGGTCTGTGTGTAAAAAGCATAACTCAAAACAAACACATGATTTCATGTGTCTAAGTAATCATCTAACCATTTTATATCACATATAGTGTATCTCAAAATCAGTTGATAGATAACATTACTTTAAACACTTTTTGCTAAGGAAAGTTTTTTGCTGCGGTGCTTCGTTTAAGCACTAGACAGGTTAATGTCATAGATTACATCCTCCTACCCAGTTTAAGTATTTACAGAAAAATCTACAATGCAAATTAGTATTGCATTTATCTTAGTAAGGCACACAATGTTAATCCAAGAAACAAACACAGAACACATAAACAAAATGCAAACATCTTATCGTTTACAGTTATTCACAGCTTTACTATTCAACGCAAATGTTGGAACCCACGCCCATTGCGATTAACACAAAGAGTACATCGACATGCCCTATTCTGCCGTACTCTCGCAAAGACACCTGCCAGTTCTTGGTCTAATTTTGAGCAGTGAAGCTGTGATTAACTGTAAACAATGAGATGTTTGTGTTTTGTTTATGTGTTCTGTGTTTGTTTCTTGGATTAAGATTGTGTGTCTTACTAGGATAAATGCAATACTAATTTGCATTGTTGATTTTGCTGTAAATATTTAAACTGGGTGGGAGGCAGTAATCTATGACATTAACTCATCTAGCGCTTAAACGAAGCACTGTAGCAAAAAACTTTCCTTAGCAAAAAGTGTTTAAAATAACATTGTCTATCAGCTCCCAAAGTTTGTCGGTCTAATTTTGGGATACCCTTTATATATATTTTAACTTGCTTTGGTACAATTCATTTATTTATGTTTGCAGTTGGTATTTTAATACTTTGCATCTCTGTAACCTTTGTCTATTCCGGCAAGCAGAATCTTTCAGTAGATTCTTTCATCCAACTTCAATTAACAGTCTGAATATAACTTTTTTTTCAGTGCCTGACTGATTCTATGGTACAGATTGCCAATAGCCCCAGCATTAACTGTGAGACACTCAAGTTGTCTTTGAAATTTCTCATATGAGAGAATCACAATTTTTCAGTATCCCTCCAAAGTTGGACAAGCTGCCTTGAAAATATGATCTACCAGGTGTAATAAAGACATGCGTTCATTTTATGTATAGGTATGGCTGATTTTCTTGCAAAAAAGGGTACCAGCAATGTACAGAAATCTATAGTTAATCTACCATTTTATGCAGCTAAAAGATTAGTCAACTCTGAATTCAAAAAAATTATTGAAAAATGTTACTATGAAAAATAAAAAAATAAAAGATGGGAACTACCAAACATTCAAACAGTAATTCCTGAGTATCCTCGAAAAACAGCAGTTGCAACCTTCAGGTTGATTACAGGACATGATTGTCTGGCAAAACATTTAAACATAATTGGGATATATTCTTCACCACTCTGTCCTCTATGTGATCTGCAAGAGGAAATGGATCGAGACCACCTTCAAATATGCCCGGCCACTTCTAATGCCCCATCCATCAGTGAAAAATATTGGAGAGCAAGAGGATTAATGACTTCATTGTCAGAAATCCAGCATTAGCTAACAACAACAACATATGAATACAAATAATAATAACAGAGACAGCATTACAGTCATAAGAGTATAAGTTTTATATATATATAGCCTACAGATTAAACACAGTTAGATAAAATTATTCAGAGAATGAGTCAAAGAACTCCTGCACACTGTAGAACATTTTTAACTTCTTTCCTAAACTTAGTTTGACTGCTACTGTGGATTCTATTTGTGATTTTATTATACATCTGTATGCAGTATGGAATTTACCTTTTTTGTTGTTCTGGCAGTCTGTATGTGTATTTTATTACTATTTCTGGTACTATGTGTCTGAACAGTGTTGTTTATGCTAAATAAGTGAATATTGTCCCTTATAAAACAAACAGTTTCTAAAATATACAGACTTGGCAGCGTAAGAATGTGAGAAAGTATGGTTTACATGATGTTGTCCTGTGCAAATTTAGCATTAGTCTGAGTATTTTCTTTTGCATTATGAATAGCGCACTTATTTCACTACTGGATCCCCATATAAATATACCATAAGCAAGCAACTGAAGTGTGTAAACATGTTCAAGGTCAACTAGTGCTTGCCTTCTCTCACTCAATGTTTCCATGCATATAAAGCAGCTACTGCACAAGAAACCTCTTAAGCCTCTTGTTGACAATATTTGCCACCCAGTAACATAGAGCTAGAACTTTACAGTAAGAGTGAATTGGCAGGCTTTTGGAAATACTGAGTGGCATAGGAAGAAAAGAAAGGAAGAAAATAAGAAACAAAATAGAAAAGCTCCAGGGCTACATTAAGATGTCATTCCATTTCTAGCCATGTTTTATTGGTTACACTAAGCCTGATGAATCAACAACAGAATAGCAAGTTAATTTTCAATCAACTGAAACAGCATAGGCGGCACTTGGTAAATTAGCAAGTAACACAGTTGTAAAAGTACAGTTAATTTCATTTTTACTTTCTCTGCTACATATAGTAAATAGAAATATTACACTTGACTCAAAATTCTGATGTCAAGATTTCACCGGAAATATATGTTTTGAGGCCCACTGAATCAAAAGAAAATGCATTTTTATTAAAAGATTTGTGTGTGCATCTGTCTGTCTGTGAACAGCATAACTCAAAAACGAAAAGTCGGATAAAAACCAAAGTTGGTATTTAAGTATATCTTTTAAGGATACAAAGATTTTGAAAAAAATTCCTCCTCCCTAAACTATCTCAAAAATGGCCAATTTTTATTAAAATGCTGAAATTTTTATGGCAAATAAACTACATATTTTGAATTTTCTGGCTATAGCCCACGTGGTCCTATTTACTCTTGATGACTTTTGCACAAGTGGTAAAACGTAAGAGATAGACCAAATCTTAATTAATGATTTGAAGCTTTCCTGGCCTTGGTTATTGATGATAGTTTCTTGGGCTAACAGCCTGAGAAACTATCATCAAGATCAAATCTTACTATACAAAAAATTTAGATCTCATTAAAACACACAAGTTATGTATTAATGTATTTTTTGTGGAGTGAACCATTTCAGAGACATTCCTTGTTATTTATGCCGTTTTGCAATAGTTAAACTTTTCTCAAATGGAAGGTCATTTCATTATTCACTTTTTATCTCTTGGTCATGCAAAGAGAACAGAATATCAAAGCCTTCACATAGTGACCAGCTTTAAAAGATTTGACTATTACTCAAAGCCTACTGTATTCCCATGTTCCCCTTGTACCTACAAGAAAATGAGCAATAAGATAATTTCTGCAAATGTTTATCTCAGCTAACAGGAACAAGATAGAGGAATAAGAGTTTGTAAGAATAGTGAGTACAAGAGTAGAGAAAGTCATGTGAGTGCAGCACATCAGATTTTCTTTCCCAACAAGATTGCCTGATCATAACATGTACATGAATAGAGGTGCACACATATGCTTAAGCAGGAATGGTTGAAACTCACAGTGTCAGCTACACCTGCATTACTTGGTCACTTTTAATGGGAACAATATAGTGACTAAATAAAGGATTTCATGGAGCAGCATAATCAACAATCACCTTTTTAAAAATTTATGGGATCGAAAAGCAAACAGGAGTTCCTAGAGGCAAAACTCCCAGCTAGGACTTATACACAGGTTAGATTAACTCCTACAATTATAAGAAATTAACTTTTAAACAGTCAGGTGTGTTAACCACTGGACTATGGGGAAACCATAGTTCCACCTTCACTTCCATACGCCAGGTGCTCTTTAACCATCTAGAGTCTGTGCGGAATAAGTTCACAGAAAGAGATGACATTATTGGTTGGAAATGACCTGAGCCTGCTCTCTTGAGTACAATGAAGTACGCTCATTAAAGGAAGAGCTTTGCCGGTCAAAATTGTTCTTGTTGTCAAATCTCTTTCACTGTGACACCTCCTGCCTAGTCAGCAGGAGAGGATTGTCACAACACTGCATGTGAGCGAGAGGGTGAGTATTGCTTTATCTTTCTACATGCTGGCTGCCAACTTATTCCGCACAGAATATAGCACTAACTATATTTATTTTATTTTTATTTATTTATTTAGTCCTTTAAAATCAGATACTGTACATGGTACACTGATATAGGATACGTCAAAAGTAATTATATTACATAAACTTATTTACAATAAATACTTGTACAATTATACATAAGGGTATTTGTTAAATTTCAAATATTCTTCTACTGTGTAAAAACAGTGTTCCTTCAAAAAAACCTTCACACCGCATTTAAATTTATTAACATTTTCTATATCTTTAAGGTTATTAGGCAGTGAATTATATATTTTTATACAGGAATGTAAAACTCCATTTTTGCATAGTGTAGTTCTAGTGGAGGTTAAGTGAATATTTTGATTGTTTCTTGTAAAATGTGCATGAACATATGTGACTAAATGTGTGCATATGGTATGATAATTTTCCAAAAGGACAGAATAATTCTGCAATCCTCCAATAGTTAACACTGCTTTAATATATATAGTATTTTTATTTACAGGTTTATTAACAGATAGAATTTGGTATACTATTTAACAAAGTATAAGAGTTACAAAAAACAAAAATCCAACGGTGCGTTGTTTCTATATTATAGTTTTGAGTATCTAGGGGAGGTGGTGGGGAGGGGTGCCACTTTGTCCCCACTGTACATATGCCCCTGTACATGAAACATGTATATATTGCAGTAGAGTATAACAGAATAAGACTATTTTGGAGCTATAGGTAAAGGAACATTTCTCAATAACTGCTATAATTTCACTTCTAATTTTGCAACTTCAATCTGGGAGCAGAGAAAGGTACACTGCTATTTAATTTTAACCATACAAAGGAATGAGATTTTTTAAAGAACATTTATATGAATTTTTACATATTTAGTATTAATTTATTTGTATCCATTATGTGAAAAGTTCATCTGTTGGTGCACTATTACTGCTTTTCATTCTTTCCAGTGTGAAACAACTGAGATACACTTATTTCTTAGGATGTTGAGATGAGCAAAGTCATTAATGGAAATAAAGAATACATTAAAGCACACATAGATCCTTGAGAAACACTTGCACTTTTGAGATTATCAGAATTTATATTCTTTATTATTTACTATTTTTCAGGTTATATTCAATTAAGAATTGAAATTGAGTTTTTATTTATGGATGCTCTTTAACTGTTATGGTTCTCAGCATCCCACTCTATATTAGACATGAAACACAGCTTACTTTTGCTTAGAAGCCTCTTTATCAGGCTTGAGGTTCTTTTATGTGCCGTAAATCATAGACTTCAGCTGAGAGCAATTACTGCTTTTCTCACTCCTGTGAGAAAGCATCTTGACACAATGGAAGTGTTTCAGGGTAACTTAGATTACAGATTGTGCAAGAAAGAAATTGAAACAGCCCAGCATATTATATGCTCCTGTGAGGCCTTGGCTTACAGGGAATACGCTACTTCTGGGAAAATGTTTTTACAACCAGAACGATTTGAGACAAGTTGAGACCAGTTCTGAGACCGTATTACTTAATAAGGATTGCAGGTGTAATAATCTGGATATAAAGCGATACAGGTAGCAAAATAAACCTAAGGCTGAAGTGCATCTGGAGAAATGACAGAAATTGTATCAAATAAGACAAAATGTGCTGTAAACCTATGACACAGGACCACTCCAAGGGAAGACATGCTACAGACTTTTAGACCCAAAAAATTCATTGCCCTCTGCTGGTTTGAGCCCTCAACCTTAGGAACTAGAGACTAACATGCCGCCCCTAGACTACAAAGGACGATATTTTTAATTATTCAAGCTAGAACAACTCAGATTTCTGGCTTATTTACTTCAACCGAGAGGAAGGGTAATATTGTTGTAGAAGCATCCAGGGCTGTGTAATGTTGGTCTGGGTGCTCAGTTGGTTAGATACTGGCCTACTGATCCCAAGGTCACAGGTTCAAACCTGGCCCAGACCAATGGTTTTAAAGTGTGCTTAAAAACTAACAGCTCCATATCAGTAGATTTACCAGCATGCAAAAGAACTCCGGGACAAAATTTCGGCACACCGGCGACACTGATGTGATCCTGGCAATTGACAGCGTCGTTAAACAACAAAATAATCTATTTTAAGGGCTGTGTAACATCAGGCAAGCAACCTATCAAAAATAAAATTGGTGGAAATGTGACATACGTTTCATGATAGGTTATAGTTGGGAATACATTTGCGTAGATAGTGAATAAATGAGGGCTCCTTGATATTAATGTAGAACATAACCTGAGATAAGATAGTTCTCCAGTAGGTTCACAATCTTAAAATGTAAAATGTATTTCCCAATGTATACTTATTAAACAGTACAAATGACTGTTTTTTAGTAATTGCATCCAAAATAAAACTGCAACAAAAGTGAAACAGAAGGATTTGAACAAAAGTAATGTATATATCTGGTAATATATACATACTCATTTGCATACACTGCAATTTGTAATATATAATATCCATTTTTCTGAGTGTATAATTGGGGTTTAGCTACACAGATCTAGTGGCTTCGCTCTGCCATTGCTTTACAGATGCTGCCACATTTCCTCCTCTTTTTATAAGAAACATCTCTTTGATGCACTTTGCGGCTTAGGACTCTCAATCCTTCGACATCTGTATGGAAACTGGGAAATCATGGACTAAATAGGAAACAAGAATTAAAAGCCCATCTCTGTGGTCTGGTGGTAGCATGCCTGCCTTACATTCAAGAGGTTTGGAGATCAAATCTCGTTAGGGTGAGTTATTCGGATCAGGCATTTTCTGGGCTTGCCCTAAGAAGACAATTGTGTATAACTTGAAGCTCTATGGAGTCAGCACGGATTTGAGCATCATTTCATGCATTTCATTAATTGGCTGATATGGCCTACTGGGTTAAAGGACGTTCTAACTTTTAAAAAAAAATCTCTTAGTGAACATAGCAAATTTCCTCCAAAAATGATGGTATTGTTTAGCAAGATTGTGCAGCTCTTGAATGTTTCTGCAGCAACATTACCAGAGGAAGATAATAGTTTAGCTATATCAAAAGATTCTTTTTTTTAATCAATAGTTGCTATTCAACTTTTAGCTAATGTTAATGCTAATGCTTTCTGGATTAGTACCATAATCAGTAACAGCATTTAAATTTTTGCAAGACTTCAACTCAACAGCACTTAGCAATCAATAATATACTTGTTATTTATGAATGGCAACATTCCTTCTTATATTACTTTTTTCAATAACTTGTAACAAAGTAAATTACCCATTTACTATTCACAGATAACCAATCATTGCATGACAGTTTTCAAATGATAATACTCGATAAAGCACTAAAACCGTATAAATTTAACTATAGCAGAAAAGCAATACCTACACTACTTCTTTGGAAATAATATATGTAAAAAAATATTTTGTATGTACCTATACAACATGCTCTCCTGCTTTTAAAAGGCTTTCATTAAAATTTACAAGGTGTTATTTTTATAGTGAGGTTATGTTTGTTTTTAACACAAATTATTTAGACAATTTTAAATGTATAGAGCAAAAATATTGCATAGTTTTTATCTTTCTTTTTACTTAAACGCCGTTAAATGCAACACTGATTGCTTGCATGTAATATATGAAAAGATATTACAATATGTGATCTAGTTAAAAGTGGTTCATGGATAATTACAAGGCACACAGTGAACTACATCTAAAGAAATTTAACGTTTGCCTTTTAAAAGTTAATTTATTGGAGAATTCACTTAAAATTCCATGTGCAGAGGCTACAGTCAGTATTTAAATTTTGCGCCCTGTTATGCTTTCACTTCGCGGAAAACGCTGAGGAATGACGTTAAACAATTACCATATTCAACAATGTAAACAAATAGGTAATGAGAGTGCAAACATGCGATATTCACGTATTTTAAGCATTGCGCGGCAAAATCTTTACATTTGACAGTAAATGCTACATATAATTGAAGTTTCAAAGCCACGAATTTCTTACCTTGCCTATAACAGACATGATAGTACTTTATTGTATCAATTGCAGCACCCTGTGTTTCTTCAATCGCGCCAAAACAACTAATTGTTAGAACACTACACCACAATCACACCACGATTACAAGATAGTCCACCTGGACCTGCTTTTAGCACGATTAATAGTTAGTCGATTACAGCGCCTTTTATATTGTTTGATGTCCGTTTTGATAACATACATACACAAAGCAATGTTCTGTTAAAATAACTATAGATAGCGCCGTTTGCTCTTGCAGCACCAGCGCACTATTTTGAAACGTTCCTAACCGTGATCATTTTTTCTTGAAGTACCCACATACAATGGAACTGTAATTTAATAATAAATTCGAGTAAGAAATTATAAAAATACTGACGAGAGAGAGTTTAAACATACGGAGGAAGAAATGCTATAATGTGGGTGCTGACTTGCTGCTGGAAAACGTAAATGCTCTACCCCAGTGATATTCAACCTGGGGTACGTGAAGACTTCTTGGAGGGTACGTAAAATTTAATTTAATCTAACCCTTCTTTGCGTAGTATTAAATAAGTTATAAATGTTATAATAAATATACTCTGTGTGTGCGTGCGTGCGTGTGTGTGTGTGTGTGTATGTGTGTGTGTGTGTGTGTGCTGCGCGAGTGTAGTCCAATCACAAGCGTTAGCTCCCAAAACATTAAAGCGAAAGCGAAAGTACCAGACCTGTTTACATGCCCAAACCAGCTCAATTCCCTGACCAGCCTCAACGCAACGTTGTCGACTTACTGCACGTGTGAAAAAGCCGCTTGGAGTATTCCCTCACACATTTTAATTGACTATTTCGAAACCCTGTGTGATGTCGCATAATTACTACCGAAACTATGTCAGAAATAAGTTACTCTACGCATCTTACAAGTAATAAACTGTTATCTTCGTACATTCCTGTGGTATTACGCATCCAAGTTGGATCAAAAGTCATTTATTTTTTCGAAATTGGCTGATCAAAGAACAAAATGCAATGACTTCCCTTCCATCCTGTATATATAGAGTACTTTGTTTATATATTTCTGTCGGTCTGGGTGGCTCAGTTGGTTAGACGCTGGCCAACTGATACCAAGGTCGCGGGTTCATATCCGGCCCAGACCGATGGTTTTTAAGTGTGCTTAAAACGACAGCTTCATGGCATTAGATATACTGGCATGTAAAAGAACTCCTGCGGGACGAAATTCCGGCACACCGGCGACGCTGATTTGATCTTGGCAATTGACCGAGTCCTTAAGCAACAAAATAATTTTTAATCTTTTTTTTTTTCATATATCTGTGTGTGTACTTTTAAACCTATTATTTAATATTTAGTGGTGAGCCTGAAGAGCTCCAAATGGTAACATTTGGAAAGGCAAGAGCAATAATTATGCAGCTGAATGATGCAGTTTGTAGCACAAAGTGACAAAAAATAAAAATAAAAAATTTGAGTACACAAGAATCAATTATTGAAGTTGTTGGTATATTTTATGGAGCAGAAGTCTAGCAAATAAATAAAAGATTAAAGCTGTCAAGATGGATTATTGATAATGCTGCTGATAGAGCTAGAGCCCATGACTGTCAACCTTCCTTATTTTATAAAAGCTGAACGTTTCTCAATGCATGCCCCTAACACAGGTAGGAACGATGGATCATTGGAATTTTGGATCATTGTGGCTTTGGCAGGTAACAGGTAGCAAAGCAGCTTAAAATAGCAACCTAAAGTCGCAAAAGTATAAAGACTAATTTTCTTATATTTTCTTTGGGATAATATTAGAAATCACATAATCCATTGCCGGACACTTAAATATTATCATGGCAATCCCTCACTGGAACCCTTAAAATTTAATAAATTGTAACTATACTTATGTTATAGTATAGGTAAGAGCTGAATTTTATATATGTTCCTTGGGTGACTATTAGAAGATGTTTCCTTACTAGCTGAATGGTTTCAACAGTTCTAACACCTGGCCAGACAAACTTGGAGGGTAGCTGTAGATGAGAGCATTAGGCGATATACATCTCTGCGGATGCAAGTAAAGATATTTGGATTGACTGAATAATTTTATTATGTAGAATTATTTATGACCAAAAATACATATTTAAAAGTTTATTCACTATAATTTTCATTTAATGAATAAAAAATAAACCTAGCAGATTAATAAATAATGTTTTGCAACACATGAACTTTGTTTTCGAAATGTTCTTTAATCAAATTTCAACACTTAAAATTGTATTATTTTGGCACAGTAGTAAACAATTCAATGCAAAATTGTTTAATTATATTCATAGCAATTGTTCATAAAATGAAAAAAAAAAAAAATATTTTTATAAGGATATTACTAGATTTAAAGATATGTTTAAGATTTTATTAATTTTCATCAGTAGCAACACATGCTGAGTAAACTAAGAATGCGTAGTAAAAAGTCACAAAAGACCTAACTCACTATCTCACTCATATCCACGTAGATGTATATATTGCTTTGCGCTCGCACTTACAGCTACCCTTTAAGTTTGTCTGGCCAGATGTTAGAACTATTGAAACCGTCCAGCTACTAAGGAAACATCTTCTAGTAGTCACCCAAGGAACATATAAAATTCAGCTCTTATACTATAGCATAAGTATAGTTACAATTTATTAAAGATAATAATGATAGAAGTTGCAATGTTGATCTATTCTGATGACTCAAGAGACCACGCATACAGTAGCGCTTTATTACACAGTATGCTGACGCATAAGCCATACATACAATGGGTGTTTCTTTTACTGTTTCTTTCCGAGAACTTATATTAGATGCGTTCGACAGAGCAAAGTTGACTTTTCACCACAGTGAAACAAAATTGTGCCATTTCAATGTTTTGTAAATACAACTCAACTTTGCTGATGATGTACATTTATACTGCATATAACGAGTTTTATACCAGTTTTTGTTTAATTAAAATAACTTAATATTTACACAAAATACAGTTGTGTATATACGAAGCACTTTTAGCGCATTTAACAATTTAAATGCTAGCAGTTCTCGGCTCGCAGACGTTTTAAATGGCCATCGCTCAAGAGGTTAAGGTTATTCTCTTATTTTCTGTCAAAATTTATAATATTTGTTGCAGATAACCGTATTAATTTGTGCTAAATAAAAATTGTTCTTTACATCAAAATTAAAATAATAGGTAGTTTAATAGTCAGTAATTGACTGCACATTAAGTTCACCAACTTCCAAGGGGGAGTCGTGGTCCCCCCTTGCCCCCATTTCATGATGCCCATGCTGAGTATACATGTCTGTGTATGTTAGCTTATAACAGTCTTTGCCAGCCTAAACCTCCCTGTTCCCAGAAAACTGTTTAAGAGATTTTGCACAAGAATTGTCCAAATCTCCCAGCTCTTTTTGCATGCTTGATTTAAATTTCCTGGTTATATTTACTTAGTTGTGAAGCCTCCCATTTTATTTTCTACTTGACATACTATAATTTGCAAAAAAGAAAGGTGCTTCCTTGTGAATTGAACCGAGATCTCACTCCCACAGACTGCAATTTACCGCCATGATAAACCAGTCTATTTAGTCAAAGAAGCTATAGAATTAGTATTTCATACAATTTTTCCTAGCTGTTGGGAGGAAAGGTATAGCAGTTAAAACCATACTGGAGTATTGATGTAAGATGGAATAAGGAAGAGAGATGGATAATCAGCAGATAATTAATGTACGAGGATAATGGAATAAAGTGAAGTGACAGATTGATGATATAGAACAAGAAGAAATGTGGATATTAATGGTGTTAAGACTACTTTGAAATATTGTAGGAAGTTTGACAAAGGATGGGGCAGGACAGTATGGGAATGTTTGCAATAAAAGGGGAAAGGATTAAGGAGCAGAACGGGTATAATGTGGTTAATGGTAAAAGGAGTACGCCCATTATGTGGACATAAATAAAGATCTTCATTGTATAGTGGATTGTCAAGAAATTAAATATGAAGAGAGGATGTATAAACAAGATGTGGGATAATTTGTAGATAGAAATTTTGGCATTAGCATTTTTTTGGAATTGGTGGAAAGGTATTTTTTAAATAATTGTGTAGGGAAGTAAGAGAAAGTGATGGAGAAAAATGATTAAGGCAAAAGAAGAATTTAGTGATAGAGATAAGCAAAGAAACAGTGACAAAGAGATGATCCTTTGCAGGAAAAGCCAAATATTATTGTCCACGTTAATAAATTGTATATATAGAGTGAAGTAGGATCTATAGAACATAACAATTAGGGATTAAGTTCTATGGGATTGAAAAATCACAAGCACTCCTAAAATAGTGAAACACTTTGTACAACTGTAATATCATGGTACAGAAATAAATAACTAAATAAACAAACAAATAAATAATAAATCAATCAATTTATTATATTATAATTGGTAAACCATTGCAGCTGAATTAAAACAAGTTCATTCTGATAGCTATGTGCACACGTGCACTTGAGAGAATTTGTGCTGCTACACTGCTGATTGGTAGAAATGTTTATTGCCATGGAACATCTTTCAAGAGTGCTAGTGAACATAGCTGTCAGAATGGACTAATTTTTTTAATTCAACAGCAAGATTCTGTTGGAAAAATTGTCCATATTTAAAGCCCACAATTTATGTGTTTAGCCATTTACAACATATCCCTTGTTATTGATTTGAATTCTCAAATAGGAAGGCTAGACGCTAACCTATTTATCCCAAGGTCGCGGGTTCAAACTCGGCTCAGTTGGTTAGACGCTGGCCTACTGATCCCAAGGTCGCGGGTCCAAATCTGGCCCAGACCGATGGTTTTTAAGTGTGCTTAAAAACGACAGCTCCATGTCAGTAGATTTACTGGCATGTAAAAGAACTCCTGCGGGACGAAATTCCTGCACACCGACGATGCTGATATGATCCTGGCAATTGACAGTGTCGTTAAACAACAAAATTTAATTTAATTTTCTAACTCGGCCGAGGTGGGTCCAAAATCCATAGCTTTTATGTGTGCTTTAAAGGCGATAGAGCCAAGTCAGTCGATTTACTGGCAAGTAAAATATGTCCTGCGGGACGAAACTGCGGCACACCGGCGACACTGATATACATGGGCGTTGGCAGACTTATTTTTAGGGGGGCCGCATGTTGTAAGGTTGCAATCAAACAATAGTAATTAATCATTCTGTCGTCAAAACTTATGACATTTGTTGCGAATAATTGTATTAATTTGTGCTGAATAAAAATTATTCTTTATATCAGTATTAAAGCAATAGTCTAATAGTAACTGACTGCACATTAAATTCATTAATTTGCAAGGGGGCCGCGGTTCTCCTTGCATCCCCTTCTTGACACCCATGCTGATATGGTTATGACAATTCACAGTGGTGTTAAAAACAAAATGTTTAATTGTTTAAAAACTAAAAAGTCATTTTCTCTCTCTCTCTTGGGCATGCAAAGAACGGAATTTCAATTCATTTCAGAGAGTATATAACACCGAAAACCAAAGATATGCTTCACGCTTCTAGAATTATGTACAGTCAAGTGATACCTAGGGTCACACCGGAACCGGAAAATCGACAATACAACAATACAAACGGACCAGAAGTACTATCAGTACTATCTTTGGATAACATCGGAGAAATTAAAACAGAGAACATACGAATCACAGCAGTGGACTATTTGGACTATTTTGACCAGTGAAACATCCTCATTAAATAGCATCGAACTGTGTTCGCCATTGTAGCTGGATAGTCATAGTGTGGTCTACTTGTGATCGAAACATAACCTTTTACTTGAAGAAGAGGAACTTCCCACGGTTATCGCTCAAAATGGTAAAAATGGGAAAAGACACGAAGGAGCGCGTCGGCATGGTGATTACGCTTACGAACTATGTTTTCAACTATGGATTTATACCCTTTGTGTTGTATTTAGGCTACAAAAAGGGAGCTGACCCTGGAAATCCACCGCTCAGTCTAATGAACTTATTATGGCAATAATGTTAAAAAGCAGCAGTTAAGTTTGTGTTTGGGACTGTTAACCCACATTTCATTTACTATTTGTTATGTTCATATATATCTCAAATATTTCAGTCTGCATTATAAGAATGTTACACTAAATTGCACAAGTAAAGCAGGTTTTTAAACTGATCGTTGTTTGTTTATTCTGAAGTATTGTAAATTCTATACCGTTTATAGAATTTACGGTAATAGAGGAATTTTATGGTTCCTACATTTCCCCTCCTTGCAACCTGCCACCACATCTCAGTGCAGTAACACATGACCTCCCACCTCTTTGCAACCTCCGCCGTGACCACCCCTACTTACGAATTCAACATACAATTCATGTAACTTTTTACATGATTGAATATGATTTTATGTAATTACATATTTGTTTCCGTATATGCAGTTATAAGAAAAGCTAAAATGTTAAATTACACTGAAAGGACTCTAATTTCAAAGTTTTAAATTGACATTTTGAGGTATAATACATATTTCAGACCAGATATGCACTTTTACATATTTTAATATTGTTGTGGAGTTATACATTTTCGTTACAAAGCAAGAAAGGAAAAACTATTGTGAGTTTCAGTATTGTGCTTATCATACATTCAAAGCTAAATTGGACGAGTTTGATGTGGACAATAATGACTTGTTTTAAACTTTTTCCTTTCTAGACTTGTTCTCAAGCACTTTAGAATTTGTAACTGTCAGTTGCGTTAACTTTATAGTCACACAGGAAAAAATGTAATTAATAAACTCATATTTAATCATATAAAAATTATATGTTGCATGTTGAACAAAGGTAGGGGGCAATTACGTCATTCCAGAGGGTGGTCACAGTGGGAGGTTGCAAAGAGATGAGGCGGTCATGTGTTACTGTACTGAGGTGAGGTGGGAGTTTGCAAGGAGGGGAAATGTGGAGTGAGGTACAGGGACCATACAATTCCTCGATTACTGAATTTACTGTTAGCACCCGATGACTCTTTGCTTTAATTTAAGATTGCATATCAGAGTCACCACCCAACATAATTTATTGTGCACATGTATAACAATATATTGCATTTCTTATTGCAAACTTGTAGTAATAGATGTAATTGGCAATAATTCATACTCATTATATAGTAGTAATACTGGCTCTTTTTTAGAAAGAGTCCCATAGCACTTGCCGGTCAAATTCTAAGTCCAAAGCTACTTACTGTGCATGCAGAATTTGCTCACACTGCCGAGTGGGACTTAGACGAAATTCTCACGGGACTCTTTCTAAAGAATATCCGTAATACTTTAGATGTACATGTTAACATCACAACAGGTTATGGATGGTTATGCATTCCACCAGGGGCAGCCTGAGAGTTTTGCCAACTTGGTTACTCCCTAAGCTACAAAGCGCATGTTCTTTTTTTTTTCTTCTTCTTTTTGAATTAACGTCCTCCAACATTGTGTCATATCGGACGAATGAATGAAATGAAGTGGGTGAAATGATGCTCAAATGAGCCCAGGTCCGTGGAGCTTTAAGTTACCCGACATTCGTCTTCTCAGGGTAGGGAAAACCTCGGAAAAAAACCTTACCCGGATAACTTACCCTAAGCGAGATTCGAACTTGCGACCTATTGAATGTGAGGCAGACACGCTAACCATCACGCTACCGAGGCGGGCAACAAAGCATATGCAGGATACTCAACACTAAGCCACAAAGTGTAGCCAAAGGATTTTTTTATTAGCAGAGGATTGAGCAGTTGCGAAAATATAGGTGAAATATCAGTGTAATTAAAACCCAATGATTGTCAAAGTACTGGATTTCACTCTATCACTTATTTAGCAACCTTTTGCTTCTTACCTTGGCAATTAGTTCCTTCAAAATGCAGCTGGTTTCTACCACGTAAGCGAGGCTACTTAAAAGGGAGGGCCCATTGACTTCAACTAGGTAACATGATGTTCTTAAACCATTATTTATTAAGGTAGGATAATTTTGCATCTACCCAGGATTTGCCAATGTAGGTGTTTCCCAGAAGTATAATTAAAGCTAGTTATATTAATAATGGTACCTCAAGAATTGCTTCTGAAATAGATGTTAACATTTTGGGATGCTGTAACCCACCCACCAGCCCTTTTTATGAGGATTGTATGCAGATGAAAATGATACCATGTTTAAGATACTGCACACTCTTGCATGGGAGAACCCACCTAAGGTAGAGAGTAAAATAAGTGGTTTTGTGAGATTTTATGTGATTTTTCTTCTCTAACAAGAAAAGCCAAAAGTAATCATTTTAAAGTTAATGTTATTGTTTGAATGTTAAATTTATGTTACTTAATTAAATGTTCTATACATTTCTTCTTCGGATCCTGTTCCTATAAATGTTAAGAGATAGTCACAAACCCAAGCTGGGACAATCATAAGCATCATCATGGAATGCATGTGTTCATTGTGAGTATGGCTCAAGATGCAGCCTATTTATATGTGCGACATACAACATATGGAACAAACTATCATAAACTCAGTTGCATGTTGGAAATATTCACTTTGTAAACCATGCTGCAACACGACATGGAACTTAGAAATATTCTGCTCTCCTAATGTACTCAATCATTTTTTCCATGGCTGTACCTAACATTTCCAGGTGTTTCACTCCAGATATGGTACCATCAAAAAACCAAGGCCCAATAACTTCAGGACATTAAGATTCCATTGCAAACAGCAACACCAGCTTCAGCTCTTCAAAGATAATTCTACAGTTCTTAATATACCAAAACGGAATCCTAGGTCTTCCATAATATTCACAGATTCCTGCAGGTAAAGTCCTAAAGATTCTAATCTTTTATGTAAGCCAATCAATTCTTCCAACAGAAGAATACAAAGCAGAATATTGCAAGATAATTGAAATAACACAAAGAAACAGCTTCCCCAAATCATTAGTAGGCAAAAAAGTGAAACGAGCAGAAACAAAAAAGTTACTAAAAGAAACGGCAACACTCACAACGGTAGAAACACAGTAGGACATTCAAAAAATTCACATTCCATCCTGGCACCTTCGAAAAATTCAAAAAATTTTTCCAAGAACAGAACATTCAGCTAGCACCAGTGAACCACTACTCCATAAAAAATCTGCTGAACTCAAACATCAAACATGCCATCCCACCCAGTAAAAAATCTGGCATATAGCAAATTGAATGCAGTGACTGTAATAAAGTGTATATAGGAAAAACCAAAAGAAATTTAGAAATAAGATCCAAGGAACACTTTAGAAACGTATAAAAAAAAACCCAGAAAAATCAGCAGTTGCCACTCACTTTTGGACAAAAAACCATAACATAAAGCCAGAACTGAAACTGCTCAAACATGTAACAGAAAGACAAGAGCTGTCCACATGGACAGATATCCTGATATCTTCAGCAAGTTCCTTGAACCACCACCAGAGGAGACCTCGGTGGAAACATCACCATCCACACCAGGGAGAACTAGTCGATGTCCAGTTGATAAGAATGGAAGAAAGTCAACCTCCGAAACATGTTCCAGTAAATTATAAGTAAGTGTTGTGTAGTGTTATTGACTTACCTTTTTGGTTTAAATTGATTATTACAACACTTTTCAAACTTCCAAGAAAGAAGATACTATTAAAGGCTTTACTGACCAACTTTATGAAAGAAAATGCTGAAACTGGACACCATCATCCATACTTACATTTTTGGCACCTTTTTAGCAAACTCCATCATTCGCTGTAGTTCACGTTGAGAAATGCTGGAAATTACCTAGCAGATATTTTGTTTTAATTCTTCCATGGTGTACGCGTTTGTCTTGTACACTTTGCTTTAAGTTACCCCAGAGATAGAACTTGCAGGGTGTTAGGTCAGGGACCACAAATCTCAATAATTCTGTCCTGAAACACACTTTCAATTGTTCTCATTCAAAGATTGGCCATATGAGCTGTTGCTGAATTTTGTTGAAAAAATCATGCTTCCTGTCTGTTAATTCTCTAAAATTAAGGGACAAAATTGTATTCACGGGAGTCAACTGTTGACTCAAAAAATATTGGCGCTATAACTCAGAACCTAATATTGTTCATGAAGTAACCCTTCGTGTATGGTGTGCCATTACCGGAGAAAGGTTTCTCAGAGCTCCAATAAGTGATTTCTATCTCATTGGTAACTTGAAACATAAAGTGTACAAGACAAATCCACACACCCTGGAAGAATTAAAACAAAATATCTGCCACGAAATTGGTAGCATTTCTCAACATGAACTATGGCGAGTGATGGATAGTTCTCTAAAGAGATGCCAAAAATGTATGTGTGGACAATGGTGACCAGTTTCAGCATCTTCTTTCAGAAAGTTGGTTAGTAAAGCATTTGAAAGTACTTTTAAAAATGTGTGGTTTCATCCATGCCTTCCTATAATAGTGGCAGATATCAACGAGCGCCAACGATGCCAAGAAGCCAAACACCGGCCTGTTTGGAAGTTTTTCACTCTCCTGATATTTAATTCTATTATCTGAGAAACTAAGCTAGAATATTGAGCTCTTGCACATTCATTTCATTATTTATTCATATTCAGTGTGCCAATTTTCAAGTAAACAGATTTATTAGTAATGACTTACTGCAGCCTTTATTGTTTCTTTTATTCACAATTTTTGGCTAAGAATAGTTTGCTGAGTGAAATGTTAGTCACTTCTTTGTCTTATTCTATCTTCCCTACTGTTGAGGTTGCACAAATGAAATCATCTGGAATACACATTCACAACCCTCAAAACCAAATGAATTCAACCTAGGCATTAACTTTATATTGTTGGCCATACTCTTTTTGGAGCATTCTTCTCTGAACATTTTATTGGCAGCTAGGGTTGCCAACTTTCCAAAATAAAAATATGGTATAGATGCTTTTAATTCAGTTTGTGAAAACACATTTTTTACCATATATTTATTACACGAGTCATCACAGATTTATTACTGTAAATAAATTGCATTATATTCCATTATTTTGTTATCATTACATTGCTGTTTGTACTTATCAGCTTATCCCTTTATGTATCAGTGCATAACTAGTAATTCAAGTGAGAAATATGGATTGTTGGCAACCCTATTGGAAGTTGCTAACAAGGACCTTCTTCAACTTTCAGGCCCTGTTGTTACGTTGGCTGATGCTTCTGCACACAACACACTAATACTATACCAAAGAACTTGGTTTAAATGTTTAGAATGAGCTAAATAGACTAAATAGTACCAATGTATCATTTACTTATTACCACACAAACTACAATAATGATTTTTAAAGTCATGTAGCAGTATATCACAAATACTGAAGACCCAAGCAAAATGTTAAATTGACAAGGATTACTGTCTGTACTTGGAGGTTGTGTACAGTGATGCAGCTAACACATTTAAATGCAAATTTAATTCCTTTAGTTACACAATAGATCACTAAGGTTTAGTGGAACATGAGGCAGCATCTGGTTGAGGGTAAAAAATGCTTTCAAAATACAATCTGCTAAATACTGACGCATTATTAAGTAACTAAACCAACTCAAATATAACAAACATAATAAATACTTCAACATAACTTCACTTATTTGTTTTTTTACGTACACTATGTTGACTTATAAGCGTGCCTTCGATGTCACTCTTCAAAGGAGTCTACATTACCTAGAAATGCACATCTGCACAGCACCATCTAATGTGCATCGGCAGCTGGTTGGTATCAGGTGAGCTGGTTAGAGTATTTTTCATTTGGAGCTGCTTCCTAGCAACTGTTTGCACAATTTACAAGAGTGTATCATGAAGGCATCTATGTCCCCACGATGTGCAAAGTTTTTTTAGAGCTACGAGTATGATGTAGCATGTCATTGCTGGTAGAGGGCAATATGAACCTGACAATGCAACACCATGCCTACATGTTGGAATGCTATTTTCAGACCAGAATGCTGAATAATGGGGGAGTATCAATATGATAGGAACTACTGCATTTAAGATTTTCTGGACAAGTATTCAGAAGTCCAAGAGACACCTCAAGGAATGCTGAAGATGAATGCTAAAAGGTAACCACAATTATTTTACAGTACTTTATTATGGCATGTGTTACATATAGGACGCATAGGTATACAAATTTATGGTGCAAATATTCAGTATTGCAAGGAGTTTTACAATGCACATTTTCTCCATGTTAAATATGAAAGAGGAGGATTTGCACTTATTTTTTAAAGGGAATATCCTAGAATTTTATTTATATTAATGTGTGTTATTTTTGTTGGTTCTGATAACAGAAGTGAAGTTCTTTTACAAAGTATTTGTTATATTGTAATATTTGTGTTGCTTCACTATCAACACCCTCAGTTTTTATGTGTTAAAACAACAGAACTCAATTTGTGTTTAAGATATTAATATGTATTTCAGTTTATATATAACCTGATGTTAAGCCTTTAAACAATACTGTGTTCTTAATTTAAATACTATGAACTTGCTAAGATTCATTAAAGTTGAATCATTTACATACTTCTTGGCCTGCTCTATTGTTTATGCTAAACAACATAGAGGAAGGCTGATGGGATTTGAGTGTAGCAACAATGCTAAACTCCATTTTAAAAGAGTTTTAAAATCCTCTTTTACTTTCTCTACTACTTACCTCTAATAAGTGGAGAATATTGGAGTTCAACCAAAACTTGATACTGAGATTTCACAAGAAATAAACATTTGGAGGCCTTCTGAATCTAAAAATGCATTTTTACTAAAAAGTTCTGAACACCATAGCTGAAAAATGAAAAGTTGCTTAAATACCAAACTTAGTATTGAGGTTGTTGTTGTGTTTAACGCCTGCCTCCACTACATACCGTACCGCAGGCAGTGACACTGATGATACATGGAATGAAAATGAAGCACCAGTGGAATGAGATGGCGGGGGAAACCAGAGAACCTGGAGGAAACCCCAACGCCACTTCGTCCACCACAAATCCCACATGCAATGCCTGGGATCGAACCCGGGCCACTTTGGTGAGAATTTGTATTGAGGTGCGGTGTCATCTAAGGTTGTGCTACACAAATATTTTCAACAAAATCCTCTCACATCCAAAACAATTCTTAGCATGGAAAATTTATTTTTGATGTTCTCAAAAAATGGCTCTTTAACGATTTTGTTTGCCACACTGTGTATTTAAGATATTTGCATGATAAATAAAATGTATATATTATATTTTCTGGGAGACTTTAGTATAACTTAAGAGATAGACAAAATCTTACCACAAAGGAAAAGTAGGTCTTGGTTAAGCACATAACTTACATGTTAGTTTTTGCAGCATTAACTGTTCCTGAGATATTGGTTGTTATTGTTTGAATATTTCGTATTTATATTTTTTCAAGTGGCAAATTGCCAATTGTTTATATAGGGGATAAATAAGGAGCATCAAATTTCACACAGTGAAATTAAAAATCTGACTCACTTTAGCCTACTGTAGCCTTCTTATACCTACCACGAATATGTAAATGTTTAATGAAAGTTTACTTCGATTAAGAAAAGAGAAGAATAAGGCTTTTGTACAAAAATTTTGTAGAACGTTCAGTAGAGGAAGTGATGTGAATGTTACACTCAGTAATTTTTGTTGTAAAGTTCCAAACAGTTTAGTTGTATTTTGTACTATTACTAGATGCGTACAAATATGATTTTTCTTAAGGTGAGTTAACTGAGCAGTGTATTTTTGCAAATGGGATGTTATAAATCTATCCAGGGTTGAATGTTAATGGGTAGCCTGAGAAGAAGGGAGGTGATCATATCACTATCTCTTTCCTTCTGTACAGTCAATGTCCTTATAAATAGAAACCCACAACAGTATCCATAAAGGATTTAGGGGAGTTGTGGTTCATTAATTTTTTGTGAGAAAGTTTCATTGGAACAGAAGAGTATTTAACTGTATTTAAAAACTGATTTGTTCTCAAACACGTAAAAGAATCAAATATTTCTAAACAAAGCAAAGCAAAGTTTCGAAAACTTATAAGTTCAACAAATTTCATGTATGTCTGCATTGGTGTCTGCTACATACGCAATACAAATTTTGTGTGTATCTGATAAACAACTTTCATCAACTGATTTTATCCTGAGGTTATATACTACTTTTACTAGAAATTTATGTTCCGTTTTTGCAAACAGTATCCAATATACTACTTTGAAATTTAGTAGAGACTCCTAGTAGAGTCTGTTTAGTCAACACGTGTGCAGTTCGGCCACCTCCTTTGAGGAACCCTAATGATCATTTTCAAAATGGTCCCTTCCTCTTGAGTCCTTTCAGGCAGAGTGGTAACATCTTAACATGAACCTTCATAGCTAATGAAACAGAAAACTGTAAGTCAGAATTTTGGCAACTGAAACTCCATGCAGAGTCAACATTTAACTGTCACTACCTTAAAATCAGGGTTGCTGTTGGTCTTCAAGGACAGGAATAGAGGTTTGCCTTTTCTGAAGCATGGAGATGGATTTATGACAGTCTTTAGTTGTGGGTAGTGCACATTTCCTTTGAGCAGCTGCACAAGCAGACAGACTCTAATAAGTTCTCTAACGTGACCTAGAATAAATCCAATAGCTTAAATACAGCTTTCAGAAAAAAATAAGCTCGAAGAAAAAAATGCATATTTTACTAATAATATTCACTGATGTCCATATTTAAAATACATAGATGATTGTAGGTTACATTAAGTTTACACTATATTTAAAAGTTCCTGCAGCGTTTCACTATGATTGACCCACCACTTTCAGAGAAAAAGGTACATAAAGCAACGTAGTTTTGAGAAAACCCAAGTTAAAATTGGAGGTGTAGCAGGTATTCTATTAACTTATCATTTATAGACGTAAATAATATCGCAACCATATAAATCCAAGCAAGAATTACACAACTTCTTTCAAAAATAAAAAATATGATTTTTTGAGGCAAGCCTATGTTCTCTTACCTCAGACGTATTGTGCTCACTTGACTTTCGCTACCCTTTTGCACAAAAATAGGTTGTATCTGACAGAGACAATAATATATAGAACAGTATCAGTAAACTCTGCTGCATGTTGGAAATATCAGCTTGTGTAACTGCATTGCAACGCGACATGGGAGTTAGAAATATTCTGCTCTCCTGTGCTCAACCATTTTTTCCATGGTTGTACAACGCTTATTCCTCCATCTACTTCATGTTAATCAAGATAAACATTTGCAGAAATATTTTAGAAGTATTTCTAATTTTCTTGTAGGTGCAAGAGGAATACGGTAGGCTTTAAACAATTATCAACTCTTTTAAAGCCGATTGTTATGTAATGCCTTTAAAACTCCATTCTTTTTGTATGACCAAGAGATAAAAAGAATTAATGATATCCCATTTAAGAAAAGTATAAAAACTAAACCCCTAGCGCAACAGCCCATGAAGGGTCAAGGCTTGCCGCTGTGTCCCCCACCTCTGCCAAGTACAGGTGTCATTGGTGGGATGATGCAGTACTGAAGAGTGGGACATGGTCAGCACCCCCCGCCCCCGAGTCCTTCCGGCCAGTTATACAGCCTTCTTGACCTGAGGTCGCTATTTCTCCATCCCCCAGGGCCTAATGAGGCTGAGTGCACCCTGTGCCAGACCTCCCAAAGGGGATAAAATCCATATGCTGGTACTGGGGATCAAACCTGGGTCCTCCACGCCAGAGGAAAGCACGCTACCAACTGCACTACGGAGACAGTCTTAAGAAAAGTATAAGTATTGGTTGTTGTTGTAGTGTTTAACGCCTGCTTTTACTACTACGGCACTGCAGGCAGTGACACTGATGACACATGGAATGAAGATGGAGCACCGGTGGAATGAGATGGCGGGAGAAACTGGAGCACCCGGAGAAAACCTGCCCTGACGCCGCTTCGTCCACCACGAATACCACATGCGGGTCCCTGGGATCAAACCCGGGCCGCCTAGGTGGTAGGTGAGCGTGCTAACCGCTCGGCCACGGCGCCGCCATAAGTATTGGAAAACTCAAACAACAAACTATCTCTGACATCGTTCACACTACAAAAAAAAAATGTACAACGTAAATTGTGTATTTTAACAAGATCTACATTTTTTGTGTAGCAAGATTTTGTCTATCTCTTACGGTATATGCAAAGTCATCCAGAATGAAAAGGATTTCTGAGGACATTCCCAGAGGATCCAAGATTTACATTTCATTTGTCATGAAAATATCTTACACATATATTTTAATAAAAAGTTTTAAAAAATGTTCCATGTAAAGAGTAGTCTGGGATGGAATGATTTTTTTGAAAATCTTTGTGTTGCATCCTTGGAAGATACACTTAAATTCATTGACGGACATTCTTAATAAACATGCAGAATCTTGATATCAAAGTTTTTGATGGAATGCCATATTTCCCCTACTTAGTATATGTAGTAGAGAAAGTGAAAAAGGCATTTCTTGAGAGAAAGCCTTTCTGGTTCACATATATAGAACGCTTTAGAATAAAGAGTTAGTTGGGACGTAGAGCTTGAGGGCATTCCCAGACTGTGCTAGTTTATCAGACTTGGTTCGAACCCTGAATCACAGGGAGCACATTGGTGGCTTTGTAAGTTGCATCTAGCCCACGTATGTTTTGTTTATCACTTTCTTATTGTTCAGGGCTTGCTTGTATGTTACTATTTTATTTATAATAAACTGAATACTTATTTGAACATCAGCATAACTCTACCTCTACCTGTGAGCCCTGATGTAACAGTCCAGGATGTCCTAGTCTTTGTAAATACTGTAATGCATATTTTAATACTGCAGACAATAGTAGTTTTTTATTTAAAAGTATTATATATATTTGATATACAATTTTCTTCCTTTGGCTGCTTAAAATTGTTACTATTGATTATTATCTGAAATGGCTCTCTCCCCTTTAGTTCAGTTGAGCAGATTCTACTGAGTTCAACACTAAGGTTGAACTTGATATTAGTTAATTTGAGCATGTTTAACATATTCAAAGTGATCTTTTAAATTTTGTTAAAAGCCTGAATCATTCACAACCCTAAGTTGGAGATCACAGCTGTAAAACTCTATGTGTAGCAATTCACAAGTTATATTATGTTTTCTTTTATCTTGTAATATATTAATTCAACCACATTCTTACTCCGATTATACCAACAGATATAGAAATAAAATCTAGCCAACTAGGCATTTGAATAGAAATTAAGTTGGAAAGCTTGTTCTAAGTCTCTACTTCTAAAATTGGCTTACTATATATTCCTGGTTTTCAAAACATTGCATGAGGCGAGATGCAAATTTCACAGAAAAGTGGTAGAAAGGGAGACGAAATTTAATGAGAAAGGGGAGAAGTAACAGTGAGAAAGGGAGACAGAAGAATAGCCACACTTAAAATAAAATGAGCAGAGGTGTAAGTTGTGCTAGTATCATAATCATGAGCATATATGTACATTGTTCATCATACAGCAGAACTACACTTTTTTTCTGTTTGGTAATAACATTTTATTTGAATTTAATCAGAGTTTAGGATTTGTAAACTGAGCCAACAACAATAGGCACTAAGACATTTAACAAAACACATTCAGACTACTGGGTATTTCTTTTACCATAGAAAAGAAGTGCCATAAAACTATGCATTCTTCAGCTCCAAGTTTGTTGGAAGAAAGAAACATTTGAATCTTCCCAATAGTATTGAGTTTTAACAACACTTCACTTGTTTCGCTTACCTATTAAACAAGTTCTAAGTTACAAGAAGGCCTACATTGGCAAGACAAAAAGAAATATAAATGCAAGTTTAAGACATTGCATCTGTAAAATTTTATAAGTGTGAGCAATTTTTACTTTATCTAATACGTATAGTTAAGCAGGGGAGACATCGTATTTGACCCAAAACTTTGATGTCAAGATTTCACTGGAACTATGTTTTGAGGCCCCCTGAATCCAAAAACAGCATTTTTAGAAAAAAGGTCAGTGTGTGTGTGTTATTATTTATGCCAACAAACTTACTGTTGATGTTTTAAACATACAAGCCGTGTGTGGGCAATGTTTGAGAGGTAGAATCGGAACTGAAAAATTCAATGCCACAGCTAGGGTTAGAACCACAGACCCTCTGCTTACTAGGCGGATGCTCTAACCACTAAGCTACTGTGACAACCTGCCAGAATGACATTGAATTCTCCAACAGATTCATATTTCTCCTGTGTGTATGTGTGCGTGTGAACAGCATAACTCGAATGAAAAGTCAGTGAAAAACCTACATTGGTATTTAAGTTTAATATCTTACAAGAATGTGACATTAACATTTTGAAGAAAATTCCTCCAACCTAAACTACCCTTTACACTGTAATCTTTTTTTAAAAATATTGATTTTTTCAGAATGGCTCTAACAATTTTGATTAAAATGCCATATGTTTAACATATTTTTATGGCAAATGAGATGTATATTTTGAATTTTCTGGCTATAGCCCATGTAGTCCTGTTTGCTCTTGATGACTTTTGCATAACTGGTAAACCGTAAGAGATAGACCAAATCTTGCTATACACAAAATATAGATCTCGTTAAAACAAAAAATTTATGTCCAAATGACTTTTTTTTGTGGATTGAACTATTTCGAAGATATTCCTTATTTATGCTAGTTTTGCAGTACTTATAATTTTCTCAAATGGAAGGACATTATTCACTTTTTATATCTTGACCTTGCAAAGAGAACAGAATTTCAAAGCCTTCATATAGCAACCAGCTTTTAAAGATTTGACTATTGCTCAAAGCCCACTGTATTCCCATATTCCCCCTACACCTACAAGGAAATACACAATCAGATAATTTCTGCAAATGTTTATCTCGATTAACATGAAGAAGAAAGAGGAATAGGAGTTTGTAAGAATTAGTACAAGAGTAGAGAGTCATCAGCGTGCATCACATTTTTTTATAATTTTTATCATATTTATAAATTCTATACTTTCATGCTACACATTAAGTTTTCTAATAATTTTAAAGCTACAAATGGGTATTTAATTTGTACTGTACCATTTAGGCAAAGCATTGCATTGAACTTTTGAATTCTATTTTTATTAATTCCTTTTCTATGCATTTTTCACTATTTAAAATGCTCCTTGAACCATAGTTTATAACTTAAAAGCTTACCATTTTTAGGAGAGCTTCAGAAATTATAGATTGAAACATTTCTGTGCACTAATTAAAAGTAGTGAATAGTTCAATTGAGAAACTAATCAAAATTAATAAATACCTGCACAACAGTTTCTCTACGTATGTATACCGAGTTTATATTAGTAATACAATAAGTCATAGGGTCCAAGAAATACTTCATATTACCACATAAAAAGTGATCTTATCTAAGGTTTGCCATAGTTCATTAAAATGTTGCATGTACTATGTTTTATATTCTGAATATATGGTAAAAAAATCTGCTAATTTTCCATAGGTGCAAGAATATGGGAATACAGTAGACTTTAAGTGATAGTGAAATTTTTTTTTGGCTGCTAGCTATGTAACTATGTGTGGCTTTAAAATTCTGTCCTCTTTGCATGGCCAAGAGATAAAAAAATGAATAACGAACTCCTGTTTGAGAAAAGTATAAGTTTTGCAAAATCCATACAAATAACAAGGAATATTTCTGAAATGATTCACTTCACAACAATAATGCATTGAACATAAATTGTGTTTTAACAAGATCTGCAGGTTTTTATGTAAAAAGTTTTTATCTATCTCTACAGTTTACCAGATATGCAAAAGTCACCCATGCTGTAGAAGGCTTCTGATGATATTCCCAGAAAATTTAAGGTATATATTTCATTTGTCATTAAAACAAAAAAGAATTTTAATCAAAATTGTTAGTCATTTTTAAGATAATAAATTTTTTGGAAAAATGTTCCATGTAAAAGGTAATTTAGAGTGGGAGGATTTTCTTGAAAATCTTTGTGTCGCATCCTTGAAAGATGCTAAACTTAAATACCAAGTTTGGTATTTGACTGACATGGGCATTTATGATGGACAAAGCAGCATCTGGGTGAGTTTCCTCTGGGTTTTCCACTTTTCCCTGCCACTCATTCCAACAACTGCTCTATCATCCCCTTTCCAGCCACCCATTTTGCCTAGATTTTATATCATCCTTTTCCTCACTCTCCTACCTGGTGCTTGACTGAACACCCGCTTACAGGTCTTCACTCTGTCCGGTCTATATGTTCCTCTGCTCCCCAACGGGCATCTAAATCTAGGCACAGGCTTTTAAGTCCTCCATTTGGGGAGGATAGTCAGATAAAGAAGAATTTTTGGGTGGAATACAGTTCTTCCCCTATTTATTGTAAGGACATAGCAAAGAAAGTAATATGACATAGCAATCGGAATAACGCTTACAGTTTTTAATTTTCACAATGCACTGCCTTAAAGGGATATCTAAGGAACTTATAATTGAAATAAATGGATAAATCAGTTGCTGCTCATCATTTTTTGGGGAGAACAAGATGACATAAAAAGGAGAATACACTTAGTGAAAAGAATAAGAAATGCTAATGAGAAAATATACATTAAAAAATCATGAGAAATAATCTATGAGCTTTCACATTCCAAGAGATATTTGAAACTACAGGTTCCTAAAACCAACACCAGAGCTATCCACCTGGATAGCTTTTTTGGATATAGCACTGTATGCTAGCTGATAATGCAGGCAAATCTATATAGGCGAATGTACTGGTGTTGTTAAACACAATAATATTGAGAATCTCAGTAACTTTACAGCAGCATATATGAAATTTCTGCTCACTGACATATTTCATATAACAAGAGAGCAAAATACCTCTGAACGAGCTGTGCGGCATTTTTCCACTGGGTGTGTGGAAACATAACAGACTGCTCTGTAAACAAGGTCATGCAGCTGACATGGTTTTGTTCTGGAGTATTGAATTGACTGTGATGTGATTAAGCTATTATGAGTGACTTATTTTGTCCTGTACTTAGTCACAAAGTGTATTATGGCTCAGCATGTTTTCTACTGCACAGCGTGTATTTATTTATGATTCGTATGTGTTAACTCAGTCAGCTCGCCAAGTGAAAGTGTGATTTGCAGAAAGATTTCCAGCATGTTTCAGGATAGTATTATCAGTAGTGATTTGTGGCCCCCTTGGTCCTCCAATCTAACCCCCTGCAATAACTTAAAACAAAGTGTACAAGACAAACCCACACACCCTAGAAGAATTAATAAAAAAGGTATTCACTAGGAAATTGCCAGCATTTTTCAACGTGAACTACCGCGAGTGGATGGATAGTTTCCTAAAGAGGTGCCAAAAATGTATGGACATCAACAGTGGCCAGTTTCAGCATCTCCTTTCATAAAGTTGTTAAGTAAAGCCTTTAAAAGTAGTTTTAAAAATTTTGTATGGTATCAGCTATGACAGTGGCAGACAGCAACAAGCACCAAGGACAACACCGCTCAGCCCATTCAGAGGTTTTTTGTTCTCCCTGTAACTTTACACTTTATAAGCGTGACTTAAAATTGGCTACTTATTTATGCCAGCAAACTTACTGCTGGTGTTTTTAGACACACAAGCATGTGTGGGCAATCCCAGCTGTGGCATTAAATTTTACAGTTCTGATTCCACCCCTCTTAAAATTGACTGTTTCTCTGATTATGATTATCACCTTCATTTGTTTGATTTACAGTGTGCTCCCTTTTTAACTTACTAAAAGCTTTAACATTTTGTCAACATACTTTATTTAAACATAAATATATAAATACTTTAAAAATGTGACCGTAGGGTTATTACCCTTGGTAACTAATATCAACATTTTTAACTTTCATTACACTAATTAATTTTACAGTGTATAACAAACAGTGAAATCTGAATATGTTGCTTACAGAAATGTGGCTTAGGATCACATACTTAAAAAGAGTTTAACAATGTATTTTTAACTTTAAAAAAGGTATATTGCTGACTACACAAAAAATGTTGAAAAGGCAACTCAACATATTTACTATAATTAAGTGACCTTTGTGGCTGTTTTCCTATTACAAAACCTTTACATGTTAAAATCACAGTCAATCCCACACCTCCTAAAAATAAGTAAAAAAATAAATATTTCCGATAGCTTTTAGGCAAACCTTCATTGTTGTTTCTGTGCTTTATCATTTTCTGTTATATACAACACATACAAAATAGGACCAGCAAATCCAAGTAAGAGGGAACAAATGAGAAGCTGGGACCATGACAAACCCCAATCTGCTCCACTGCAGCTATACGGCGAGCTACTGTTATGTTCTGTCATAGGATTAACAACCGCAGTTTCTATATCTTGTGCAGACAACAATGGTTCTGCCATGTTGTCTTCTCTCTCTGGATCGGAATCATCATCTGTTTGGCACTGATGAATATTTCCAATAGTTTTAGCTGCCACTGTTTCCCCATATGATCTTGTCAATTCTGCTTGATCTTCCTCAGAATTTGTTTGTGATATATCTATGGAAACATCTATATTTGAGCTATTGTTATGCTTGCTGTATGTTTGTTCATCTGATATGCTTTCTTTGTTTGACACACTTACATGGACTTCTGGGAGTTTTCGTGTGAGTAGAGATATTGGTTTCACAGGGACTCTGACCACTCTTCTAGCAAATATCTCATTGTCTCTGTGGATGTTATTAAGTCTTTTCAGCTCAGCCACCTGCACATAAGAGCAGAAAAAACTTACTTGCTTGCTTCTAAAAACATTACATTAAGACAGGGGTCGGCAAATCTGTACCAGTTGATTAATTATACTACCTAATATCACCATCAGGGGGAAGCAATATATTGCCCTGTTTCACCCTCCCTCCTTCACTCAACACGCGTTCAAATGAAATCAAGCAGTGGTGAACACTGTATAGATAGACATAGCTCTTTTGAAACCACAAAAATGCAAAGGAACCTTCCTATTCCAAGAGGAATGGGAAGAACATTTTTCTGTGCTTTGGTGCTTACAAGTCAAACATTAAATGACATTACAAACGTTGTCACAGAGACTAAAACCAAGTCACATGTACAAAATCTTAAGGTATTTTAAAACAAAGTTATAAAAGCAATCTTTGTCTGCAAATGTAACGATAAACTGTAAATAAAAAATCCATAGTTAATTTCAGACCTTCCACGCAAATTGTCTGTAGCTGCATTTAGATTAACAGGTCATGACTGTTTGGATAAACATCTAAACAAAATTGGAATATACCAGACTCCAATCTGTCCACTATGCAAACTAAATCAAGAAATGGATTCAGAACACCTCAATATCTGTACTTCTAACTATGAAAAATATTGGAGTACAAGAAGACTAATGACTTTATTGTCAAATGTCTGGCATTAGAAAACAACAACCTTAAATATTCAATGAAGCTTCATAGTCCAGTAAAGAAGTGGATTACAGCATACCTACACTAAGTTTATAGAACCTTAAAGGTCGTGTAAAACCCACAGTTACAAATTGAGGTTGCAAATTTACAAACACAATTTTTGAATCTCAATTTTTATATAGAGAACTTGATGTGACATTTCCATCTCTCCATTCACTTGATGTGCATATTAGTGCTATGTGTGAGCAATTTTGTTCTAAACCGAAGATTGTAAAATCTAAAATCAGATCGCAATTGACAGATAAAAACCTATGTGCTCTGTTGTATGTTAGTACTTATGAGTTAACGTCAGATGTATGTGAAACTGTAACACTCCCAATGAAGTAAAATACATCAATGAAAAATAAATGTTAAAGCCCTTGTAGTCCGTGTACATGTATAAATTCAAACGTGTGTTAGTGAAGTTTCTTTGCACTGCCACTGCTGCAGCTTTCAAACCCCCCCCCCCCCCCCCCCCTTTGAACCATGAATCATATGCATGCCAGGTTAAATTCCCTGATGTCACAACTCGTGCAATCGTGATGACCAATTTGCCGACTCCTGCATTAAGGTAACCATGACATTATTTTCTGCCCATCCCTACAGCCTAGAAATACAACCAAATTCAGGAGTAACTAGTTTACCATTATTTTATTACTAATTTCAAATTTACCATGTTTGTCAGGTTCTATAATTAAGAATATGAAGAGAATAAACTGAAACAGACTTTCCTATTTTTATGATTACTGCAAACTTGGTGTAATAGTCTTACATGGTTAAAATGTTATGCTGCATTAATTATATTCTGAACTATAAAATATAAGATGGTACTAACAGGGCAGTTGAATTGGAGAGCAAGTGTTTGTAGCGTATCTCCTGGCTGGACTTCTTTTTCCATAAACAATTCCTGTGCAAGATGTTGAAGGAATATTTCATTCTCTGCATCACTGCCTTCATCTTCCACATTGTTAAGTAATGTGTAACGTCTTTCTTCATTCTGTTTGGGAAGATAGCGCCTTCTGAAACATTTGAAATGTTTTATACAGCTTTTTACCTTTCATACAAGATAAGCATCTGACCACCCATGTCAAAACCCACAAAAAATTTCTGACAGAAGCGATTTAGTATAAGGAGGCCAAAGTATCAACTGCTAGTTTTAAGTGTGAAACTTTAAAAACAAACAGCAAATCTTTCATATAAACTACATGGAAATAAGATCTCTATTAACTAGCTTTGACTGGGCATACCTGACTACTTCCTAGATTGTTGCATGGGGACAGCAGTGGCGGCTATTCAAGTGAAGCAGGTGAAGAGGTTTTCACCTGAAAATAGCAGTATTCTATTTTTGTTAATGTTGGCAGTATACTGCCATTCTAACAGTTTAGTCACAAATTTCAATTGGTAGCAGCTGTAGCAGGGTCAGTGACCAACCCTTCTTTTGTTTGGAACTTACAGCCTGGCAGCCGGCAGGGAAAATTGGTGGGAGGGCACCCTCAGATCGGTTCCAAGGACAAGTGCATCAGTCAGGATTTACGAAAGAAACTGCTGCACTAAACAGCTTGGTTGCCATGGCAACATGACGTCACGAAACGATGAACTACAGGGAAATAACACGGGCATGCACATGTTTCAGGCAAACAAGAAATATTTGCACTTGGGTAGAGGCACAGAACACGGTAGAGGGGATGGTTTCTGTTTTCGCGCGCTTAGAAGATAGTATTCGTTTACCTCGAGGAAGAGCTGGTGGTAAACTTAAAACGTGGTGTTTTAGATAACTGTGAACGGTAGGTATAATTTACGAGTTTGCTAGACTCCAGTGCTTTAAATATTTAAATTACGGAACATAAGTGTTTTGTTATGAATCCAGTGAACAATATAGTTTGCAATTTGCTAGAACCCTCATTTTCCAAGTGGAAAGATGAAGGCAAGAAGGATGTTTTAAACTTTGGGCGGCCCACTGATATCATTAATATAGCCCTTAAAAGAGAGAATAAGAAAATAGGGAAGACATAACATTAAATTCAAAAGCTCTTGGCTCGATAACTATTTTTGGTTATGCAGTAGCCGTAGTTTGCAATCGCTATTCTGTTGGCCTTGTTTACTTTTTAGCAACAAAAGTAACGTGTGGGACAAAGAGAGATTCACAGATTTCATTAATATAACCCGGTCCCTTCACAAGCACAATGATTCGGCGGGACATTTAAAATGTAAATTACAACTAAACGCTTTTGGGGAAAAAAAAAAAAAAAAAAAAAAAAAAAAAAAAAAAAAAAAAAAAAAAAAAACCGAAGAAAAAAAACTGAAACACAATGCCTGACGCTCTTCAAGAAAACAGCAGACTTTTGCATGTGCGTTTTAATGGAAACGTGACATTAAATAGGTTTTTCCTGTAGTTGATCACTAAACCAACATTGTATTTAGGTAAACAAGAGCTTGCATTCTGAGGTCATGATGAGAGTGCGCTTTCGCTAAGTCGGGGAAATTTCAAGGAGCTTGTGTACTGAAAGTCGATTAGAAATCCAAAACCACTATAATAAAATTAAAAGTATATTCAGCGGTGATTCTAAATCTATACAAAATGAGGTGATTGGATGTATTTCGGAATACTTACCGACCTGAAATTAATGTCTCACATTTTTTTTCTGTTGAAGTTGACGACACTACAGATATTTGTCAACAGTCTCAGTGCTCTATCATTGTAAGATACGTGAATACAGAGAGCACATTGGTTGAACGATTTTTCGGATTTCATGATGTGAGTGTTGACAGGTCCGCAGAAACATTGTTCCCTTTGCTGCATGGTGTTCTTAAAGAATTTAATTATGAACGTAAATTAGTTGCACATTGTTACGATGGAGCGAGTGTTATGTCAGGACATTTGAATGGACTTAAAAAAAGAATCAAGAACAATGCTTCTCAGGCAGTTTTTGTACATTGTTTGGCTCACCGTTTAAATTTGTTTTTAAAACAAAGCTGTATATATTTGCATCTGCCATGTTTATTTCTCTCGCTTACTATGCGAACTGTCATATGTATTGGACCAAAATTAATCATAGTGTGACAGACACTGTTTCTTTTGTGTACAGCTCCATTGGATACAAAAAGTTTAGTAAAAAATATTGGACCGTGGTACACCGGCTTTGCATTGTATTTTCAGCAATCTTAAGTGAACTTCTTCACCTATTTTGTAAGGCACGAGCCGCCACTGGGGGACAGGAGCTTAGTTTGCCAGTTTCTATGTTGCAAGGGATTGGGGATTAAAACAATATATTTATTGCATGACATAAAGCGTATATTTTGAATTTTATAGGAATACAACCCCATGAAGTTCTGTTCATTCTGAGACAGAATCTTACTACACATATAATGTAGACCTTGTTAAAGCACACATATCAAATTTCTTTTTGTGGCATTTACCTTTTTAACTTTCTCTACTGGTAAGTAGAGGAAGTACTGTATTCCACCCAAAAAGTCAATGTCGAGATTTCACCAGAAATATATATTTTGAGACATAAAAAAAGCATTTTTGGAAGGTCTGTGTGTGTCTTAGTCTGTGGACAGCATAACTCAAAAATGAAAAGTTGGTTAAAAACCAAAGTTGGTATTAAGTCTTTCAAGGATGTGACATGAAGATTTTGAAGAAAATAGTCCCACCCTAAACTATCCTTTACATGGAAGAATTTTCAAATATTTTGATTTTCTTGAAAATTACTCTTAACGATTTTGATTAAAATGCTGTATGTTTAAGATACTTATATGACAAATGAAATGTATATTTTGAATTTTATGGCTATAGCCAATGTAGTCCTGTTTACTCTGGATGACTTTTGAATAACTCTTAAACCATAAGAGATAGACAAAATCTTACTGCACAAAAAATGTAGATCTTGCTAAAACACACAATTTATGTCTAAATAAATTTTTTGTAGAGAGAACCAGTTTGAAAATATTCCTTGTTATTTGTGTGAGTTTTGGAAAACTTAAAACTTTTGTGAAATGGAACATTGTTCATTTTTTTTTACATGTTAAGCTTGCAAAGAGAACGGAATCTCAAAGCTTTAAAAGATTTGACTATCGCTCAAAGCCTACTTTATTTTAATATTCCCCTTGCACCTACAAGGACATAAGCAATAAGATAATTTGTACAAATGTTTATCTCAACACGAAGAAGATATTGGAATAAGAGTTAGTAAGAATGTTTAGTACAAGAGTAGAGAAAGTCATGTGAGTGCAACATCAGATTTTTGAGATATTTTTTGTCACTGGTCTGAATTTTCCAATACGTCTTGTTTTCTACAAGTGCTATGTTGCTATTTATTTTTTCGCATGGTCGTGGAAGGAGTGAAATTTCAAAGCTATCATACAACAATCTGCTTTTAAATCTACCACTTTAGCCCTGTTGCACTTGAAACAAAATGTGTGTTGAAGCCATTTCTGTGAACATTTATCAATGATTTGTAAGAAGCCGGTACAAGAATAAGCTTTTGAAGGAAGTTTTTAGAAGAGTGGATAGAGAGTCATTTGAATGTAACATCAGTTCCTTTCTTCGTTCTTTTTCATTTGAGTTCAATTTGCCAGCTTCAGAGCATGTGATTAATTTTAAAGCTACTTGGAACATTAATCTAAATTTAAAAGTGCCATCTCCTGAAAAATACCTCTTCCTACACAAAACAAACATATATTACAATAAACAGTTAAACTAGAGAAATGCAGTGTATAATATTGTTTTTGTATTCCATTTATATACTGCCTTCAACATTGAAAATCATATTGGCGACTTTTAACCTCTTGAAACAATTACTCAACAGCAATGGTGTTCACTCACTTAACAGTGGTTTTGAACTTAGGGTTTCTATTACTTTGGATTAACTTATTACATCAAATTCATACACATACACTCCCATTTATACTTCCACACTAGGGAGGGTGAATAATCCCAGCTAAAGAAAAATTCCCAACCTTCCAGCCAATATAGCAAATATATTTATCTATTTCTCATTTATGAAGAGTTGTAGCACAGAGGGGTATTTTGATCCTAAGAAAGGCAAAGGGTATTGAAAGAGGAAACCTTGCACACTGTGACCTACACAGATTTATTGTGGCTAACACCCCCAGGAGGTAGGAGAAAAAATTATTTTGCTGTTTAACAACGCTGTCAATTGCCAGGATCACATCAGTGTCGCCGGTGTGAATTTTGTCCTGCAGGAGTTCTTTTACATGCCAATATATCTACTGACTTGGAGCTGTTAAGCACAAAAACCAACAGTCTGGGCCAGATTTGAACCCATGACCTTGGGATCAGTAGGCCAGCATCTAACCAACTGAGCCACCCAGACCGACCCCAGGAGGTAGGGATGAAGTGAGGGTGCCACAGGGCTGCTGTCAGATGGGCCACAGACACACACAGAAAGGAGTATAAGTACAAATATTTTGATAATTGGTATCTTAAAATGCATCTAGTTTGGTGTGTTAGTTGTTTTTTCTCTTCGTCTAACTTTTCCCACAAACCAATCATGTAGTTCATCACCTGATGTTTTTGCATGGTTGCAACTGCACTGAGAAATGAAGCAATGCCTTCAAACCTTAATGTGTAACCTATTGGCCTAGGTAGTGAGAGGTGAGAAGTCTTACAGAAGTATTGGAACACAGTTCAGTACTTGTTCCGTATCACGAGACCACTCTATATCACACCTTCTGTGCCACACCTACCTATAAGGTACTAACCATCCTGAAAATATACTACTCTTAATAAATAAAATTATAAATCCGCAAATGAGCTCACTTTTACTATGTTTGGTACCGCAGGCGGTGACACTGAAGAAGATGTAGCACTGGTGGAAGGAGATAGCGGAGGATATAGGGGGAAACCTGCCCCTTGCCGTCTTGTCCACCCCAAATCCCACATGCGGACGCCGGGATCGAACCCGAGCCGCTTTGGTGAGAGGCGAATGGCCTAACTACTCGGTCACGGCGCGGTCCTTTCGTGTGTATCTGTATATAAAATGTCCACAGTAATGTGTTTTTTGATGTCCCTGAAACAACTTTACCATAAGTCACATTCATGGAGACGGGTTTGCGTGACTGGTTCACGTTTAAGTTTCCAAGTTTGAAGTTGGGGCGAGCTTCCTGGGTAAAAGGGACTCATTGAAGACTTTCAATTATTTCATTCAGTCACCGCACGATATGACCTACACGTTAAAAGGGCATTAAATCGACCAAAATAAATTAACTTAGGCCAGATAAGCTGTGAATTAGCTTTTATTTATATTTTAAACCCTGGTTTATGTCATGTTTACTTATTGGGGTCCTCTTAAGGTGCACTCGTCCCATTTAGCATTGACAGCTATTATTTCGCTCACTTATTTGAAGTTCCATGTGAGAAAGTGCAGTAGTTTTTTAAATGAAAAGGCGCCAATCGTAATATATCCCAAATCATAAGATATTAATGTCTGATTCCCCTAATGTTTATTCTGACATCTCACCTGTATCCTTCCTGCTGCCTGCCACTTTTGGGCGTAGGCCTCACTGAGGAACCTTTCCTCATGTTCCTAGGACATTCATTGTAGCTATATTCATCAACTACCTACTTCTTCCACCCGCACTGGACTCTAATCTTCTAATGAAGCACATTCCATACAGCATCAGCAACAAGCCTCTGACATAACCATATTTTATTGTCAAGCTCTTCCACTTAACCTCAAGTTAGGATACTGCTTCCTATAGCAGGGTTGCCACTTGTCAGATTGCCAGATGCCACAGACCAAAACTCACCAAAACTCACGATGATTTTTCACATGCGAGGGGCAACGCTACACTCTTTGCTTTTGTGTTGTCATGTATACCAACTGCCATAATTAATACGTCAGAACGGCAGAATACGGGAAAATAAGTTTGAAAAAGTGAGGTTAAGTAGGTATGGAATATTCTACGCAAACCCATATAGAATTTATATTTTACCACATAATGCAAATCTTGAACCTCAGTGATTCTGTGTAAATAAAGGTTCTGGAGAAGTAATGTAAACTTTGATTAAAGAGAACCACGTGGAAGGTTGTAAATAAATCACCAAACACGTTCCTATAGGCATTCGGTTACCAGGCATAGATGATATGTGTGAAATTTGGAAGTTGGCAGTTTCTATATTTTACGCAAAAATTTTATTCAACCCCTTTGGTCAATTATTCGATCCAGCCGTGATTTAGAATGCACGGTTTAATATATGACACCACTTCTACCTGATTTTACATGAATTAGACTAAGGTAGTGTTCAGTTGGGCTGCTTTGTTTTGAATATCCTCATGAAAGTAACGATTTCCTGTTAAATAAAGCTTGATAATCAGATTCCAATTGTGGATTATTCTGCTAACTTTTTGGCCGCTGTTTCTTTCGCATGAAGCCCATGCCACAGAACACCCATGCGATGTAGCCGGTTGTTAAGTACCCTTTCAATGAAGACTTATTCATTCATAGTAAATTACTTCAAAAACTGAAATCAACTCTTCTGAATGGATATATCTATATAATTATTATTATTACGAAACATATATTTGTCATAGTTCTCGTAGAGGATGAAAGCAAACCAATGCTGATGTGCCTTTTCTTTCCCTTATTGAAGAAATAAAGACAACTATGCAATTTCCACCCATAGTTTAAAAGAATATATGAAAGGATGCCTAAGTATATTGATGCCGAATTATTTAATTCCTATCTAAAATTTCAAGAGTGCATAAGCTGTATCAAAAGAGTAATGACTATGCCTAATACATGCCATGGTCTAAATAATCCTAATTAACTATAAAGTAGTACATTAAATAACTTATTTTATATCTTACAACTATATTGTTAGATCATATGGCCCGTTACAATCTCATAAAACAGGAATTTTCTTTCCACATCTTGGTATGCCTCTTAGATCTCTTCCCATTGAGTTGGCAGTGGAGCATAGCTTTAGAAATTCTATAGGGTTTAATTTATTTAAATTCTCATTCAGTTGCTCTGATAAATGTGTATAACATGGAAAAAGCCTCTAGGCCAAGTTCCTCCATTGTAATTTAATTTTATATATGACTCATTTTCTATATCCTGCTGTAGTTCCCATAAAACATATTTGCCTGCCTCTGTGTGTGGGGGTAACATGTTTGCCTTACATTCAAGAAGTCCTGAGTTTAAATCTTAGTCAGAGCAAGTTATCCAGATAAGGCTTTTTACTTTCTCTACTGTAGTAGTAGGAAGTATTGTATTCCACCCAAAAATTTGATGTGAAGATTTCACCGGAAATATGTTTTGAGACCCCCTGAATCTAAAAAAAGCATTTTTAGAAAAAGGTCCTTGTGTGTGTGTGTGTCTGTGTCTGTCAGTCTGTAGACAGCATAATGAAAAGTCAGCTAAAAACCAAAGTTGGTATTTCAGTTCAATGTCTTTCAAGGATGCGAAATAAAGATTTTGAAGAAAATAGCCACACCATAAACTACCCTTTACGTGGAAAATTTTTCGAACATTTTGATTTTCTTGAAAATGGCTCTAACAATTTTGATTAAAATGCCATATGTTTAAGATATTTTTATGACAAATGAAATGTATATTTTGAATTTTCTGGCTATAGCCAATGTAGTCCTGTTTACTCTGGATGACTTTTGAATAACTCGTAAACTGTAAGAGATAGACAAAATCTTACTATACAAAAATGTAAATATCGCTAAAACACACAATTTATGTCCAAATAAATTGTTTTGTAGAGTGGACCATTTTGAAGATATTCCTTGATATTTGTGTGAGTTTCAGAAAACAAAACTTTCGTGAAATGGAAAATCATTGTTCATTTTTTTATATGTTAAACGTGCAAAGAGAACGGGATCTCTAAGCTTTAAAAGATTTTACTATAACTCAAAGCTTATTGTATTCTAATATTCTCCTTGCATCTACAAGGAAATAAGCAATAAGATAATTTGTACAAATTTTTATCTCAACTAACACGAAGAAAATATAGAAATAAGGGTTTGTAAGAATGGTTAGTACAAGAGTAGAGAAAGTCATATGAGTGCTACACATAGATTTTTTTACAGTGTTTTCCCTTATCCTGAGAAGACAAGTATCTGATAACTTTAAGCTCTATATAACCCAGGCTCATTTGAGCATCATTTCAGTCATTCATTGTCCAATATGATCTATCAGGTTAAAGGACATTAAACTTAAAAAAGAAAGTACCTACCTAAGAAAGAAAAAGAAAACCACACACACACATTTTGTTTGCTTTTCTTTTTGTTTTACTATTCTGCTTTCATTAGTTTTTCTTAAGTCCTGGATGCTTCACTACCATCCTAACACCTTCATATAGACATAATCTTATACTTTTCTAGATTAAGGAAGGTTTCATTACTTTGTTGATTATTTCCATAGTTTTGGAATATTTTAATATATTGTCATCATTATCATCATTGTTGTCATCACCACTGTCATTGTCATTATCACATCCTTGTGTTACACAATTAGCAGCCCATTCTTATCAAAATTATGGATTTCATTCAGAGCATACTCAAACCCACGTAAGATAGCATGCCATATGAATCAATTAATTTTATTACAAACATGCCTGTGTCATCTAATTTACCCTGCATTCAAGAAATATCTGAAAGATATTGTTGTTATTGTTGATGTAGACAAATTATTTATTAATGTCTAATGTTATGTCATGTTTACTTTAGGATGTAGCACCTTATTACAAGTATAAGGTATTAGAAGTAAAGGTATGCTTAATGAAGAATACACTTTTTTTTACAGACTTTACATCTTCATAATGAGAGGAGACAGTGCCTTAGGAGATTACTTCACTAGTTACAATGATTTAGAGGTGAGTAACAGTCTGATTAATAATTAAAAAAGCTATAACTTGTTACATCAAGGGAACATCATTTTTATATATGTAAATAATAGGATAAACCCTAACCACACAGTTCATCTCATTGAACATTATTTTAATTGTGAATTCTCCATGTGCAATGTAGTGGTCAGAATAAATGCTCTTCATTTTGAAGTATCTTGTACCTATTTTTTTATAGTATAATGAATGATGTTTAGCTTTTGGAAACCAGATACTTTCATTTTGGGCTATACCTACATGTACCTATATAATAAAGCTTGTGAAGCAGTGGAGCAAATATTTAGTTCAGCTGCCGCAAGAATATTTGTTTCTTTTACTGTTGCATTGGTTGCCTGTAACAACTTGTGCATGTTGGTTACAATACCCACTGAGGCTCTCACAGTTTTCCTTATATGTGGGTCACTATAAAAGTTTTGAGATGTTAGAAAATGAAAGTTGATCCACTCAATTTGGATGCAGGATGAGATAGCCCCATCCATTATGAGTAAACTGGTATCAGATAGTGACTCTCCCACTCCAGGAATTCCAGCGGCACAAGGATGAACAACCCGAAGCGTGCAGCCAGCTAAGAGCTTGGACGAAAGCACTTTTGCTCTTTCCAGATATGCAATTTTTTATTGTCAGGAACAGAAGAAAGTCACGTGGGTCCAGGTCAAGACCAGATGGTGGATGAATCATAAGTTTGATATCTGTAGACTCCAGGAACTGAGCGACAATGTTGGCTGTGTGTGCAGAGGCGTTATGATGGAGAAGTATACCTTGCAGTTTCATGCATGGCTGCCATTCTTGAAGCTTGGCAAAAACTTTTGGCAAGTAAACTGTGGTTAGCAGTAACCATGCTTTGCTCCTCCAGAGAAATGGTTGCCACAAGACCACCCTTTAGGAAAAATGAGGCACCATTTTCTTGTAAACTCTTTGGCGACACTTCACTTTTGTCGATGGATTGTCATCACAAAAGATCCACACTGCTGATTGCAGCTTGGTCTCCAAATCTAACTAATAAATCCAGGCTTCATCATCTGTGACAATGTTCAGAAACCCATCCGGAGTCGTCTCCTTTGGAACTTGCCAGCATTTTCTTATACCATTCAGCACAGGCTTGTTTTTGTTCTATGAGGCACTCATCAGGATGTTACCCTCCTCACATGAAGGAATTCATGGAGGATTTTCAAAATTGCTGGTGATCCAATCTGCAATGCTGCCTCAATGTCTTTAAATGTTGTGTGATTATTTTCATGAAGCATTTTTCTCAACACTGTGATGTTTTTCTCAGTCACTGTTGTTGCCAGATGCATGCTTCTCTGCTCATCTTTCAAAGATGTTCAGGACCTTTTAAGTTCCTGAAACTGCCAGAAAACTGTTGCATGGGAAGGAAGAATGTCCCCAAAATCTGTGTGACAAACGTTCAAGACTATGGCACTGGTTTAAGTCATTTTTAAGATCGTAGAAAGTCATTGAGTGAAAATGCTTCTTCCAAGCTGCATTACAGGGATTGACTATTGTGCATCCAGAGTTGTTCATCCTTGTGCTGCTGGAACTCCTGGAGTGAAAGAGTCACCACTTGATACCAGTTTACTCACAAAGGATGGAGCTATCCCATCCTGCATTCAATTTGAGTGCATCATCTTTCATTTTCTCACATCTCAAAACATTTGTAGTGACCCTCACATGTCCCTTCATGTCATACTCCTAGGTAATCAACATAGAGCTACAAGTGTACAAATAACTTACTTTCCATTTCACGACTCAGATCTTTTCCTCACCTTTTCTCTCCATGTTTTCCATCCATTTCTTTCCTTGCCCTTATTTCTGTCTTGTATTTGTGTAAATATTGCATTTCTTGTCTTGTCTAGTCTTATTTGATACAAATTTCCTTCATGGCTCGGGGTACACTTCAGCCTTGGGCTTACGGTGCTGCCAGCATAGTTTTGAAGCCAATTCATTATATTTGTACCCTTTACTAAGGAATAGAGTCACAAACAGATATGGTTTCAAATTCTTCTGGTTCTAAAAGCATTTTCCTAAAAAACAATGTTTCTCCTGTAAACTAAGGCCTCACAGGAGCATACAATTTGCTGCTGTTTCAGGTTTTCTTGCACATTCTGCAATCTATGTTACCCTGAAACACTCTTATTGTGTTAAGGTGCTTTTTCATGGGAAGATGTTCTCACAGAAATGCAGTTATTGTTCTCAGTTGAAGTGTGCTATGTTTAAGTACCTTTCAGCTCTTTTCTTACATGGATTTCTAATAAATAGTTTACCATGTTTGTTTTCTGGAATTTTAAGCAGATTTTATGATGTTCTACTTTGGATCAGTTCTCTAGCTTCTCTTACTATTGAATTTTTTATTAAGTGCTGAAGCATTTACATCCTGGGCTGCCTTTGAACTTGGACCCTGGCCCTTTTGTCATACAGCAGCCTCTTAAGATTTCTTACATATATTTACATTTTGAAGTGTGCTGTTTTTTAACACTTTTGCTAATGTTTGCATCCACTTACAGTGCTCCATTTTCACAACACTATTATTTTCCTCTGAGCTAGGAACTTCAGCTAAAATTACATTTGACAACAGAGATATGCTCAACGGAAAGTGCAAACTGTTTCCTGACACATTCAAAATCTTAAAATTAGTAATCACTGACAATAACCCCTCACTATGCAAAATATAATCCACTATGCTTATTCACCAAGCTTATCCTCCCCGCAACTCCCATTTAGTATAACACAGTTGGTATTCTTACAGAAGACAATTAATAACCCATATTTTTAAATAGCTTCTCTTACTAAACATCAAGATGTTCCTAGAGGTGGCTTTGCTCCAATAAAGTGTTGTTGTTAGCTAATGCTGGATTTCTGACAATGAAGTCATTAATCCTCTTGCTCTCCAATATTTTTCACTGATGGATGGGGCACTAGAAGTGGCCGGGCATATTTGAAGGTGGTCTCGATCCATTTCCTCTTGCAGATCACAGAGGACAGAGTGGTGAAATATATCAATGTTATAGTCAAATACAATTTTATTCATTTCTACTCTTTTTGTTTGTGTGAGACCACCCGCATTCCACTGTAGAAGTCTGATGTTAGATCTTCTATTAGTATAATGTTTTGGTTCTCGAGAAGTAGTCCCCGCCCGGAGATCCGAATGGGGGACTATTTTAACTCCGGAACATTTTACCCCTCGAGTCATATTTTATAAAAAAAGAGAGCAATAGCAGTAATAGTAACCGTTTTTTAGAGAGCACCATATTTTTATGTTTTGGCGGTCACATCACTCTCTCACAACCCCCAGAATGTCTGGGGGACCACACCTGTCGTTGGTTTACGGGTCTCACCGACCTGATCGGGAGAGTTATCAAAATAAATTCACTGACCATATCCTCTGATTACCAATCATAAGACGTATTACATGCCATGACAGGTCAGCATGTTAGGGGTTAAGGTTTTATAGAAAAATTAGAGAAATGGAGAGGTTGGAAAAATAAAGACTCCCTAGCCCTCAGGAACCCTAATAGCATCGGGGTCGGAAGAGAACAAGAGATGACCAAGGTAAGGTCAGATAGGAAAGTTACAGTGAGGAGCAAAACACCAGTAAGTGGAAGTAATGTTCTGCTCAGCTTGGGTACCTTGTGGTTGCCATTCACATATCTCCTAGACGGAGACCCCTGAGTACAATAAAGTGTGAAGTTGCTCTTTGTCTTGCAAGTTATCAGCTTTTTCATTTCCCTGTATGCCACTATGACCCAGTACCCAGATGAATTGAACTTCATTCTCTACTGCCAAGCATGTGAGCATATTAGGTAGTTTAATACTGTCCTGAACTTACTTTTTGAGTGCTTAGAGTCTTAAGTGCAGCCTGGCTATTTGAGAAACTAAGGATCTGTTTACCAGTGTAAGCTCTCCTTATATACATTAAATAATAAAATGACTTTTTGTTTCAAGTACAGTAGCATATTTACCAAAGAGAAAAAAACCTTTTGCCCTTGATCCCTTGTGATGCACTCTGGATCCTGTTCCTGAGCCATCTGTAACCCACTTCAAAGTTCTCTAAGGAGTTCCCAGAGTTTTATTCGTCCAAAATATGTGTGTGTGTGCATGGGTGCACCTTTTTTTTTTTTTTGTGTTTTAACCGTAACACAGTTTAGCACCTTCCAAAGACATGACACAAAGAGCTTAAAGAAAAAACTCCCACCCCAAACTATCCTATACATGGAACATTTTTCTAAGTATTTTATTTACTCTAAAATGGTCCTTTAACAACTTTCATTAAAACATCATATATTTAAGATATTTGCAAGACAAAGTTTATATAATGAATTTTCTGAACATTCTTTATTATTGTCTAACTAACCCCTGGCGCAACAGCCCTTCTTGGACCAAGGCCTACTGCCTGGCCGCTGCATCCTCCACCTCTGAGTACCAGAGACATCATGAGTGGGGTGCAGTACTAGCGGGTGGAACACAGTCAGCACCTTGGTCCCCCCGGCCATTTATGCGGTCTTTGCAACCAGCGGCCACTACTTCCCAATTAAGTACCCAATTAAGTAGCTCCTCAATTGGTCCCTCAGGGACCTAACAAGGCTGAGTGCACCAGGACCAGGTCTCCCAGTGGGAGAAAATCTCCATGCCAGTACCGGGAATTGAACTGGGTCTTCCACTTGGTAAGCAGGAGTGCTACTGCTGCACTAAGGAGATGACCTCATTATTGTGCAGAGTACCATTATTTCACCTACTGGTATTCTTCCCATTCTGAATAATGTTTGTAAATGCAGAGCAACTGGTCATTTTTGAAAAAGGATGGATTTGAATGTGCTTAATTGAAATGAGAATATTAGTCTAGATTATAATCCTACATGTTGCAGGTGCACCGATTGATGCTAGAAGATGCCCCAAGAACGAGTGCATACAGAAGAGCTGTTATGTCTCATCAGGCATCCTTTAAAGATAAAATTGTGATGGATGTTGGTGCAGGAACTGGTAATTTTATCTCTTTTGTATACTCAACTGCAGTATTGCTCTCATTTGTAGTAATGTTTAACTTCCAGTAGTAAACATCATGAACATTTATATCCATTTGCAATTCTAAATAATTCAGTTTGAAAGTATTAATGAATTTAACCTACAAATTCTAAATACACAAAATTTAGATTACAGAGCCATCTGCCATTATTACAAGGGGGCGGGTTGGCAGCAAGGACTACCCTGCAGTGTAAGCTTTCCTGTTGTATCATGCTACCCCAACCTTCTGTCTCTCAGTCTGTCCAATAGGTAGTTTAATTTTATAATGAGCAGGATCATACCATACATTGAGATGGTTGAAAACTTCCAGTTTTGAAATTGTCTACCAAAACTGAAAGTCTTTTGATGAGTAAGTGCAGGTTATATGGTGGTCATTATAGGCCTTCAGTCCAGGGAAGATCAGCTTAAAGTTATTTCACCTATAAAAATATCTATATATCATGGATTCATCAAAAATTATAAAGTGAGAATACCCTAAATTCTTAAAACTATGCAGTGTTCATTTTTATTTGTGCCTTTTTGATGGTCATGTATGATATCATCACTGTCTGGTGAGTCTTTAGTTGCAATAGATTAAAAAGTTACTAAATAGAGAGTGCCCAGGTCAAATGTTGCAGAGTGTATAGTTTGACTATCAAGGCCTATCAGATTAGAATTTATTGTTTTAATTTTGTTTATTGTTTTATTATTATTATTATTATTATTATTATTATTATTATTATTATTATTATTATTATTATTATTATTATTATTATTATTATTATTATTATTATTATTATTATTATTATTATTATTATTGTTGTTGTTGTTGTTGTTGTTGTTATGTATTAATAAGAGGTGACTTGGCCTTTACGAAGCTTCCCATGGAATTTACAACACTAGTTTCCCCTGGCGGTTTATTGGAAAGCTTTTCAATAGAGAAGTATGTGACACCATGGACGAGTGGTTATACCATTTGCCTATCACCAAGGCAGTCTGGGTTCGATCCCAGGGACCTGCATGTGGTATTCATGATGGACGAAGTTGGTCTCGGCAGGTTTTCTCTGGATTCTCTGGTTTCCCCTGCCACTCATTCCACCACTGCTCTGTTATCACCTTTCTCTTCATCCATTTTGTTTGTATTTCATATCATCCTCTTCCTCACGTTCATAGCTGGTACTGGGCTGACCACCCTCTTCCAGGTCTTCACTCTCTCTGGTCCAGAGGTTCCTGTGCTCCCCCACAGACTCTGATCCTATGCACTGGCTTGTAAATCCTAGGGGGGGTGTAAGTCCTACATAAGGGGAGGGTAATCAGACAAAGAAGAAGAAGAAATTGAGAAATAAAGAACATATGTGTACATACTAGGGCAGTGGCTTGGTCAGCATTAAAGTTTTAAAAACGTTTAGTGTGGTAAAAGTCTGGAGATATTTAAATGAATGTGTGTTACATACAAAACTTAGGGGATTAAATTCTTAGGTAAAACAGAAACATACATAAAAAAAAATTGTAAGAACTTCAGCATTGTTTAGAAGGGGCTGTTTTAAATAAAGCATTTGATCTTCTTCCACACTGAGACATGGTTTGAAAGTAAGGAATGAATGTTTATGGTTAGGCTTTCAAAGACACAAAATACCTGCATGTATCATTTATATACACCATACCATAATAAAGTTCCGTAAAATAATTGTGGTACCGTTTAACATTTATTTTAGAATTTTGTGAGCTGTCTCTTGGAATTCCTCATACCTGGCCAGAAAATTGTCAGTGCAGCAGTTCATATCATACCAGTGGCGTAGCGTGAAATAAAATAATGGTAATGCTATAACTAGGAGCACTTTTTTCGCATTAACGATAAAGGCGACAGGGATTATGTTAAAGCGGTTTCCCATTATCTTTCCAAATATTGTGATGATGATCAATAAATCAATATTAATGTTTCAGCGATGAATGCAGATTGAAGCAAAATTGCCTTATTTTGTGGGGGGGAAAAAAGCATTCGAAATTCCAGCGGTTTTCAATATAATAATTAGTTCTCACTTTCTTTTAAGTTCATTCTTGCAAACTGTTAAATTAAAAAAAAGAATAATGTGAAACTGACAATTAGAAAAATAGTTAAGTACCTGGAAATTGACCATTCTATGATTAGTGAAGTGATGGTCTGGATAGATTAGCATTCTGGTCAATTGACCCTTTTTACATGACCAAACTGAGCGTGAAGAGATGGCCCTGCTTTGGGAAGTAGTAAGGGCTTTTCATTGTTTCCTTTAAATATTACTTCTTAAGAGTACTATAGTACCAATAAGAAATAAAATTAAAGTAACATTACTGTTTTGTAGTTATTGTAGGTTCCATAATACATAACATCTTCCATTCTAAACTGCAATACATTAAAACGTATATTAAATACATTTAATAAAAATATACAGCTATCAAAAAATAAACATGGAGAGATATGTGTGTGATGTAAATATCATACACACCTTGAGTTTATGTAAACAATTTTATTCATAAAGAAACACAATTGACTGTACCACAACAATACTCCAGGGGCTTGAACACTAACATATACAGATGGGTATCTGAGGGGCTTGTGGAGGTGAGAGAGGCAGGCAGCGGGGAAGCCGTCCTAGTCATATCATATGCAAGCAGTGAAATGCTAACTTATCTTAGCATACACCACTGTTTTAGAATGGAATGGATTGACTTGTAAATATTGTTTTCTATTTTAGCTAACTATGGTTGCTCAACAGTATGATGTGCAAAAAATATCAGTACTAAATGATTCTATAAAATAATTGTCCTGCGTTAAAAGTATTAAGAAACAAAATAAATATAAAACAATTAAACACAGAAAATAAGGGTAACGCTTAGCATATTAGTGTCCCCCAAAGCTACGCCCCTGTATCGTACTGATATCACTGATTCAGCATTCCAGTTCAAAAATAGCATTCTAGTATGTAGGCATGGTGCTGTATTGTCAGCTTCATATTGCCCTCTGCTACTGAGGATGTGCTGGATTGTACTCAAAGCTCTGAACACCTATTTCCATATCATGTGGACAGGTTCAGAGGACACTCGTGATATAGTTTTGTTAATTCTGCAAACAGTTGCTAGGGAGCAGCTCCATGTGAAAAATACTCTAAAAAGCGCATCTTACACCAGCTACTGATTCAGCTGTGAGACTGATAGAAATTTCACAACTATACATCGTTAGATAGTGCAAAATGGAAGTGCCTTAGGTAACCATAGACTTGCTTCAAAAAATGACAAATTGGAAAGCGAAGATACAAATAAAAATGAACACGTATTTTAGTTATTTACTATGCCTAATTTAAAATTTTATACAAATAAGCTTTTAACCAAACGCTTGTATGCAAATGTACCTTTATTACTCTTCCCTACACACTTAAATTTCTCCAGAGTATAAAATGCATTTACCATTAAATATCTCTTTATTGCCTTTATAGCTAGTTGAGTATTTTTCATAACTTTTATTGCATCAGGTAACTTATTATAATGTTCTTTTCCCATTAACATCTATGAAAATTATGTTTGTTGCCATTTAAAAACACTTTTGCTCCACTTTAAAAGTTCTTCAGGGTAGTTTCGTAGAGGCTCCTCTCCATCTTCAGTTGACCACACATTTAGAAATATTTGTGTGTACTCATCAGAATGTATATCTTTTAATTAATTAGTATTTTAACTTTTTAAAAATATATTTTTATAGATTTTGTTGATGTTGCAGTGATTATCGCACTATGAGAAACCTCTCTTCTTATAACATGTTGGTGCCCATAGGTATCCTGTCCATGTTTTGTGCACAAGCTGGAGCAAAAAAAGTATATGCAGTAGAAGCAAGTGGACTTGCAGCAGTGATTTCTAAAGTAGCACAAGAAAACAAGTTAGCAAATATACAGGTCAGTATGGTCAGAAAAACAGGCATTTATTATCCATGATTTCTTACTGTGGTTTTGATAGTTCCGATGAAGGCAGATGAATATAATTCCACTTTATGCTTGACGATACCCAAATTTATGAATTATAAGTCTGGTAGTGATCCTGTAATGAACATCCTTAAGTTCAAACTTTCATTAAAGGATTGGTCTTCATCCAATTGGACAATTCAATTTTCGTTAAAGGACAGATAGTCCACCAATCAGAGAATCCCATGCAGTAATGGCAAAGCGCAATATCAATTAATTCTCAAAACACAACTAGCACGAGTTTAGAAAACGCTAAAATGTCGGACACTACTGCCAGTGAGATGCAACTTACTCTGCCCGCCTAAGTAAGATGTAACTTACACAAAACACACAAATTAACCTCAATACAGCAGCAGCTTCCAAGAATATTGCACTAAGCACAGTTCCGCAAATTAATTTCACAAATTGTACAATAAATAATTTATACATGAAACAAAGTTTCATCTAAAAAGCAATACATTCAATTTGCCTTCTCTTTTTCAATGTTACGTAGCATTTCAAGGTTATCATTTTCATCATGCAGCTGTGACGTGCTGGAAACGAATTGATTGTTTAAAGCCTGCACAGAACTCCAAATATCAGCTGACATAGCTGACAATGTAGCTCATTGTCCCTGGCAAGTGTATAACATTCTACAATATTTCAACTATAAAGTTAGGTATATGGTCAAGCATAAATTGTCGTTTGAAACTTAACTATAATGGTAATTAAGACACTTGCATGAAAATTAGGCAAATCGGTTCACTAGTTTCCTTATATATACTTGCGTCTTAATTTCTACCATTATAGTCTTGTTACATAATATACTATTATGTTAAATAAAACTCTGATAATTCAAACATTTTTAATTCAAATTATTAATTAATTTGAACTTTTCTTTTGTCCCCTTAAATTTGGTATGCAAACAGTGCATAAACATAGTCTTGTATTCAAACATAATTTTATTGAATTTGATGAAAAAATCTCCGGTGTGATGCCGAGTTATGAATGTGGCAAGTCAGAGAGGGACTATACTATTATAATGAACAAACTTATAATTCTAAAGTTGAAATGTTGTACACTTGCATGTTTCCTGCTTGCAAGAAGTATTACAATGCACTACCTCTCAGAGTTGATTGTGAACTGACCCCACGCACAAGAACATAGCTGAGAGCAACTTGTAGAATCAACAACTACAGCAATAGAAGAGCTCAAGCATGGCTCAGATTCCAATATATCAACAAGTCTTACACATCTCTTAGAAAACATGCACTCTTGTGCCTGCAATGCTCTATACATGCTATACTCATGACATCATTAGTCCAATCACTGTTAACTATATTTGTATTGATAAATATTAATAAGTACTGGAAGTTGATGACCATGTTGTTGGAGTCCCATTGAAACAGAGAATGAGTTCATTAATAACACTACACAAGTGAGTGTTCTCTAGTGTTATTAATTGACTCATTTTCTATTTTAATGTTTGTACTATTTTGTTTATCACATTTGTACTATTGCACTGATTTTTTTGTATTGCTGTATAATTTACTCTGCTAATTTCAGTATCTAAGTTATGTAGATTAACTCTTCCATTTCTATTTGTTCAAATTCTTAAATAATTATAATACCTTCTTATGGCCTTCATATTCAAATTTCACAAGTTTTGTTGCAGCTTGAAGTGAATTCTTCATTGTATCACACATGTGATGTAAAAGCCATAGGTCAGACAACAATTCCATTTATAATGAAAGCTAAACAGATAAAGAACATTTTCTGTGGTTAATATGTTGAAGACATCTACTTTTTCACAAAGAGTGAAGTTGTTGAATATTCACAAAATGACTATAATTCACTGCATTTGAAATTAGCAGCAGTGATTGCAGTGTCAGCGAGACAATTTTACAGTTGTAGAACATGCTATATGGGTGGAGGGGAATGTACAATTCATTTTAAGGAGATGACCATTCTTTCTTCAATGCAGTACTATGACACCAGAGTACAATGTGAAGCAATGGAAACTAGAAACACCCGAATAACTTTGACAGAAAGGAAGAAGCTCTCAAGCTGAATAAAATCTGACTTCTGATATTTGAGCATACAAAGCAGGCACTAACACGCAAAAAGCACACAAGTCAATCGGCAACCAGCATCATCGGAGAGTCCAAGCCCTGTCCAGCTTACTCACTGGATCACCCAATACCGTGTGAGCAGCCTACAGTACCTCAGTAGTTCCAGCTAATGAGTCAATTGCAACTGAACCTTTGCCCAGAAAATTAAGACCACACCACTAAAGATGAGACAATGCAGGTGTAGATGAAATGCCTGGACAGCGAAACTCCAGCAGACCATGGCTTATTAGCCCAGAAGAATCCACTAAGTGGATATTATTCTGACTTTGTGCATGAAAGCTTATGACTACTTATGATTTACCCCTATGGGGAGGTGACTTTCCATCTGAGGTGCTGCAGAAGCAAAGATCATCTCCCCTCTGCTCTCTCACCTTCATGCTAAATTGTTGGGAGACGGGGATAATTCTCAATTTTCTGGAACAGAAACGTTATTTTCATACCACTTTGCACACTTCATCCACAATTGCTCAGGGCGTGCCATGCTCCAAGAGTGCATATATCAAACCCAACAGGAAGTAGCCATTAACAGCACTCAGCTTCATTCTGCTGGGCAATTCTTTTCATGGACATGATTGGGACCACACAGACTCAGTAACTTAATAGTTCCTTGGTTTGCAACTCTGACAATTCCACTACACAACTTAAGAGGAAGTTTGACCACCTCTCTCCCACTGTGCAGACTGCCACAGCAGTGGACACTAGTCACACTGTTGTCAATTTATCTGATCACAAGTTATCATCTACTGAAACCTTGCTACTTGCAAAAGGAGATAATTATTCTATCATCCCACCTTCCTGGCCAGTAGAAGAGTTTATTTCCAATATCAAATCACGGTTATGTGACCTTCTGACACTTGCTGCTGAGGAGATTTGTTGGAAATTGGCTAGGATTCTTTAATGTGCCAAATATTCAGCAAGTAACTTGACACACCAGAAAAGAATTGCCCTTAAGAACCTTAATGCTAATAGGAACAGTAGATAAAGACAATGCTGTTATTCTCCTGAACCAGCTATGATTACCAGAAAAAGGACATAGATCTTCTGTAGCCTGATATATACCACAAACTTTCATGTGATCTTACATGTAAAATGAACAGTCTGGTGAGGACTTCATCCATATCACTTGTAGACAAATACTGCATCACAAAATCTGAAGCTCGCCCTCTGCCCTAAGATACATAAAGTTGAAGTATCATTACAACCTATTGTCAGCAACATTGTGTCCCCTACCTACACAGTCAACAACTATCCAGCTAATCTGCTGCAACCCCATGCCGCCCCCACAGACAATTACATCCAGAAACTTTTCTTTATTATTCAGGTCACCGCTGATGCAAATAATTGATTTACAAAATGGTAACATCATTACAAAACATAAGTAAGCTCTGGTTACTAATATTGATTAATATTTGATAATTTATATTGTTTCACTGTCAATAGCTTCAGATTTTTCATTGTTTATGGTATTTTAATCAAAATCGTTACAGAGACTTTGAGAAAATCAACATTTTCAAAACATTTTCAATGTAAAAATGGTATGGTGGGACTTTCCAATCTCCATTAACATTTCCTGAACTTAAATACCAAATTTGGTGTTTAGATGACCTTTCATTTTTTAATTATGCTGTTCACATTTTTTTCTAAAAATACTTTTTTTTTATTTGGGGCTCATCAAAATGTGTATTTGCAGTATTGATTTTTGGGGTGGGATGCAATACCTCTTGTCTCTGGTAAAAAAAGTAAAAAATTAACAAAACCCCGGAAACCTTTTCATCATAAACAGATGGTACTAATGCTGAGCAGTGGATAGCATGTTTCCAAGGGTTTCCTCAAAATTAATAGAAGACATTAACTCTGCACTAATATTAGACTTAATTCATTTGTAATTGTAACTTTAAAAGAAAACTAGAATTTTCATAAATGTGGTTTTGTATTATGCTGAAATTAATAATTATTTTTTATTTTAAAAGGTTATCCAGGAGAAGGTAGAGGAAGTGCACTTGCCAAATGAGGAGAAGGTTGATATCATTATATCTGAGTGGATGGGATTTTATTTGCTGCATGAAGGGATGTTAGATTCTGTATTAAAAGCCCGCGACCTACATCTCAAACCTGGCGGTATGATATTACCTGACGTCGCAGAACTGTGGTGTGCTCCTTGTAGTCTTCCATCTTTTTATGACTTCTGGGAAGACGTGCACGGTGTCAGTATGAAAATTGTAGGAGAAGAATGGCGACGTGCAAAGAGCAATCAACCTCAGATTGTATCTGTTCCAGATAAGGACCTCCTTGCAGCTGGTAGTCTGTTGCAGAAATTTGACTTAGCCACTGCGGTGTCCTCTGATTTGGAGAAGATCACCAAAAAGTTTCTTGTTGCTGCCTCGAGAGATGGTAAATATCAAGGTGTGTGTATATGGTTCTTGTGCCACTTCTCAGTTACGGAAGATGGAGATGATCTGATGGTCCTTTCCACTTCCCCTTCAGAACCTGCAACACATTGGAAACAAACAGTAATCATGTTACCAGACGAAGTGCAAGTGGAAGCTGGTACTCCACTTTCCTGGGAATTAAATTTACAAAGAACAGAAGATAATGTAAGGCATTACAACATCCAATTTGCAATGTTAGATCCCGAAGAAGAAAGACATCCTGTGCCTTGTCAATGTCACATGACAAAATGCATAGTTATCAGAGCATTTCTTGAGCAAAACAACAATGAGGAGGAAAACCAAGAGTGTCTTGATAGTGATACAGACGAAGGTGAGGATTGTGAATCAAGTGAAGTGAATGACAATAATGTATGATGAAAGAATTAACCCTCTGTGGGTCAAGAACATACATGAAAATAAAACATGGAATAAAATAATCCTAACAGATTAATTCCTCACAGGCACTTATTGGATTGGATTAGATTAACATAAAGATGGAGTAGGAATATCTGCTTAATGCTAGGTTTACAATGGACTTTACTTAACATGACATAATGCAATAGGATGTAGTGTGAAGTAAGAAATGTTATTAAACTGGAAGGCTAGGATGCACTTAATGTATTGGGAATGATTCTGATTGGTTATTATATTTGGTATAAAAAATGTGGAGTAAAAGCATTTTTAAATGGCAAACACAGTATGGAGTTGGCTATAACCTCCCTTTGGAACAAAACAAAAGAAACAGAGAAAGATTATTATTTATTTATGCCAACAAACTTACTGTTGGTGTTTTTAAACACACAAGCCGTGTGTGGGCAAAGTTTGAGAGGTAGAACTGGAACTTAAAAATTCAATGCCACAACTGGGATTTGAACCACAGACCTTCCGCTTACCGGGCGGACGCTCTAACCACTGAGCTATTGTGACAAACTGCCAGAATGGCATTAAATTCTCAAACCAGTTCGTATTTCTCCTGGTAAACCACAAAGGCAGTCTCACATCAGAGACAAATTACCCCAATGGTGACTTACTATTGTAAGTACTTTATATCCCAGGATTAAATAACCTTCAGAATGGTAATTATTATTTATTTATGCCAACAAACTTACTGTTGGTGTTTTTAAACACACAAGCCGTATACGATTATTGATGCAAATAGTTACATCTATCTATCTATACTCCATCCATCCTTAGATCCATCCCTTGTATCCCTTCGCGATAACCTGGTGTTCATATCATCTGTGACTAACACAAACAAATGCCACGTGGACTCATGTCTCATGTTTATGATGCAATAGAGCGATATTTACTCAGGAGTTTTAGAATAGCGCCGCTATCCCGTTATATTCAAGTAGTCTTTACCAGGGTCATCGTACATCTTGAAAACTCACAGATAATCGCCAGTATTTAATGTACTATATTTTATGGTATGCTTCGGTTTTGGTGTATCGCAGGTTAGTTGTTGATGGCTTGTGTTTACATCAGGTGCGGATCTAATGGTGGAGCAATTATAGTTAGCACTACAACCTGTTGTGGGTTTTAGCCTCCTTCACAATTCTCCTCCATTCATCTCCATCCTGTGCTTTCCCCTTCCAGCCTCATATTCCCATTTTTTTCATGTCCTGTTCCACATCCTGTACCCACCTCATTCTTGGTCTTCCCCTCCTTCTCACCCCTATTGTCACTGTACAGTAAATGTTTAGGAACTCTTCCATCCTTTCAATGTGCCCTAACCACCTCAATCTCATGAATTGATGTATCTCACCAAATCCTCCCCTTTGAGGCTGATTTCATAGTTACATAGAGAGGTACAATTTATTACTCAATGACATCACTTCTTGTCAATTGGTTCAAATTAGTCATCTGACATCTAAACTTGATGTAACATGAACGAAAAGTTTGGCATTGCCAAATTCTTAAGTTATGTCTCGGTAAATCAACCCTAAATAGCTCCATTTAATACAATGTGTTAAATTTTCACATTATGTCCTATTGTGTTAAGTCACATTAAATAAAGTTCATCCTAATCCCAGATATCACTGAAACCTTGTACTATTCTTCATGCTTATTGTTTCCAGTTAAATGGACCAGTACCTTTAGTAAGGAAATTGACTACAGTAGAGCATCGATTATCTGAAGTAACTTGAGAATTGGGGTTGCTCAGATAACTGTTTTTTTTGGGGGTAACCAAACATTAAAGGAAAAAGAATTTAGATAGGGTTGGAGGAGAGATAAGATACAATAATCAATACTACAAAGGTCTTGGCACAGTAGTAGTGCTGCTGTTTACCAAGCGGGAGCCATGTGTTAGTTGCATGGGGTTTTCTCCTGTTGGTAAACCTGGTCTGGGGTGCACTCAGCCTCGTTAGGTCCATGATGTACCAATTGAGGAGCTACTTGATCAAGAAGTAGTGGCCGTGGTCGCAAAGACTGCATAACTGGCAGGGAGAGCCTGGGTCGCTGACCATGTCCCACCCTCCAGTATTGCACCCCATTCATGTTGCTTATAGTCGGCAGAGGTGGGAGACACAGTGGTAGGTTAAAGTTATTTTGTTGTTTAACAATGCTGTCAATTGCCAGGATCACATCAGTGTTGCCGGTGTGCTGGAATTTTGTCCTGCAGGAGTAAGAATGCCAGTAAATCTACTGACATGGAGCTGTCATTTTTAAGCACACTTAATAACCATTGGTTTTAGCTGGATTTGACTGGATGGTAGCCCTTGGCCTGGTAAGGGCTGTTGTGCTGGGGTTTGGTTAATTAGTACTACAAAACATAAAACTGTATTGTTTATTTATTTTATACTCTTAAAATACTGTGCAAATATGGCGGTGGAACAGCTGGACTGTTCTATGGCTCTGCAGCATACTTTCGGCTCAGTGCATGAGTTTGAATTTAGTCATAGTTGAGAGCCTTCGGTTAACTGAAGTTTCAGATGACTGGGTTTGAGATAATAATCAGCGCCCTATTATAGATTCTTCCCTGGCAGATCTCCCCTTGAGCCAGTGACTTCCAGGTGCTCATATTTTCGTGTGGCTGCACTTTGCAATTGATTATGACAGGCAATTTCCTCCTTACCACATAACCTGCAAATTGGGCTTTCTTTACAGTGAGATACCCATTATATGAATGTGTTTTCTTAGTATACAGTGACTCATAAAGAACTTATATTTAGCTTCATTTGTGACATACTAAAATTTAAGACATCTTCAGTAAGAGATAGAGTTGATCTCGAAAACATTTTGTCCTTTCACTTTATGCCCATTGCTGCTGATGCTTATAGGTAACCCACTCTGAGACATGGGCGTCGCGAAGGGGGACAAGGGAGGGCTGCGGCCCCCCCTTGGAAATTAATGAACTTAATGTGCTGACTATTAAACTATTATTTTAATTTTTAGGTAAAGAACAATTTCTATTTAGCGCAAATTTATATGGTTATCCGCAACAAATACTATAACTTTTGACAACAAAATAATGAATTAATATTATCTGATTGCAAAATTCTAACATTTGGTCCCCCCCTGGAAAAAAGTCTGCCGACGTTCATGCTCTGAGATGTTTCTGCTTGTAGTGCTTGTAGGGAATGGGTCCATTAAACCTTTCAGGAGAACCTTTTTTTGCTAGGGTATCTGTTTTTCCAATGATTGGCAGCTATCAAAGTGTTACTTTGTTTTGTTTTATATGGTTTTGTTGGCAGTTCCAGACCAACTTTGTTATCTGGTGGCTTGCTTTTACTTTATACAGACACTATAGTAATCAAATTATTTATCAAAGAAATTAACTACAAATTTCCAAATTATAAAAGAAATGGGTAATCAAAACAAATTAGAACTAATAAAAATTGAAGTATGGAAAAATCAACAATACTTCAACATTTATAGTGTGTACAATCCACTCAATTTAACGTTGCTCAATATACAACCTAAAACAATAATAATTGGTGACTTGAATGCCCACTCCCAATTGTTAAAAGACCAGGCGGTACTATTTTAACTATTCCAGGACCAAATCCAAAATTGGTATACAGTAATATAACAATAGAGTATAATTATTGAAGCATTATGGTTGTACATTTGTTGGACTGTCCACTGGTATTTGGTCACACCACTAGCTTACAAACATATTGTAATATGTAGTACTACTAATTCTTGTGTACATACTTGTATATTATTGTTCCTTTTCTCTTTTAACACTCCATTTGCATTTATTTTTAACTTTCTCTAGAAATTGCCTATGCTCTTTTAATTTTTGTCTGACTTTTTATTTAAATCCATTTTTCTTTTAATTTTTGACCATATAGTATCTTTTCTCCAAGTTTGTTTTCTTACAATCAGAAAGTGTATGCTCTACATCTTTTTTCCTCCACATAGAGGGCACTCACCCTGTGGGTATCTATTTTGTGGCCCTCTTAACCTCTTAACTCCTGCTTTTAACCAGGCTATCCCATTTCTTTCTTCACTTCGAGTATTATCTATACACCTCTCTCTTTCCCAGCTACTTTTTCATTAAAACATAGAACATGAGTGACCTCTTTTCTAATTGACTGAAAATTTTTTGTATCTCTGTATCGTAAAATCTGGCTTTCTTCCAAGAGACTTTACAATTTGTTTGTCTTTTCCTCCAAATATCACCTAAACAATTGTTTTCTTAGTTCTTTTGCAAATTATAAAATTGGTGCACCCTAAAGTTAACAGAGTTTATAAATCTACTCATTGTGAGGGTTACCTATTCATTATTTTAGACTTTGATCTCAGAATTTGAAACTGTATTTTTAAATGGCAGAAACCACAGAGTATTTTTATAAATATTTTATAAGTGAAAATTGAAGAGGGTGGTGCTGTGGCCGAGCAGTTAGACTGTTTGCCTATCACCAAGGTGGCCCAGGTTCGATTCCAGGGACCCGCAAGTGGTATTCGTGGTGGATGAAACAGCATCTGGGCGGTTAATGTTGTTCTCCAGTTTCCCCTGCCACACATTCCACCAACTGCTCCATTACATTTCAATTCATCCATTTCGCCTGCATTTCATATAATCCTCTTCCTTGCTCTCACACTTGGTGCTTGGCTGACCATCCGCTTACAGGTCTTCACACTGTCCGGTCTATAGGTTCCTCTGCTCCCCGACAGGTGTCTGACCCTAGGTACAGGCTTGTAAGTCCTAGGGGTGTGAGTTCTACATGCAGGATGGGCAAACCGGTGGAGAAGAAGAAGAAAAAGAAAATTGAAGAAACTGGTACTTAGTTTAGTGACAAATCCACATTGGAGTGTGTACAATGGCTATTGTGAGGAAGATCTGTCATGTTTTAGGGAACATATTTGAAAATAATTATGAACAGTTAGTCTGTGTGTAAATAAATGCAAGATAACGTCATTTTCAGGTGAGTCATTCTCCCACTGTGTCTACTATACAAATCCATATAGGCATTTAACCTTACTTCATTCAAGCTTTTTTATTCATGTTGTTGAAGTACACATTTTATATGCTTTGACAGTGTTTATGTTCTTCATATCAGGAGAGCTGTGTTATTTTATTTTGCTGTAAATAATCGTGTTGATAGAGGAAAAGCTGGTATTTGGGACAGTTGTGTTTACTTGTCTATAAAATAGTAAAATACATATAAATTTTTGCAACTGATTCTCGAGATTTTCCCAGAAACTATTTCTTCTCATGATCTATAGTGCAGAATGACAGAAATCATATTGTATTAACATCAATTTTTAAAGAAAACAAAATTGTAGCACTTTTGATAATCTTTAAATTGGATGGTAATATGGGACAGAAAATAATATAGCATGAAAATGCACCATCAGCCATAAATATTGCAATTTGAGATAGTAAAGTGAATCAGATTTACTGACACTACATCACTTACTTATTAAAAGTGGGATATGTTTCGAGAGTTCACTTTCTCCCATTCTCAACCTGATGCTGACTGCTGGAATGCGGTGTCATCGTGTTGTAGATTGCAATGTTGTTGTCCTCTGGTGTCTTTTCCAGGAAATTCTTGCTGAGGTTGTCATTTTGAGGAAGCTGAAAGCTGAAGACTCTATCCTTATTTTTCAGAATGAATAATTCTTCCACGCTTCTAGTTGTTTTGCACTAGAGCTTTTTAACAATGTAGGTTCACGATACATTTTGTGGGTTTCTAGCCAGAAATGCACTGCTACTGCTGATTTTTCCACTTGTTTATACTTTAGATTTCTAAGATGTTCTTTTATACCTTGTTTTCAATTGTTTTTCTTTTTCTTTTTTCCAATATACATCTTGTTGCAGTCTTTGCAGTTGAATTTATATATTCCCAATTTTTATATTGCTGGTATGGTGTCCATTTCAGAGTGTAGTAGATTTTAGATGGAATGTGGGTTTTTAGGTTCCTATTTGTGTGTCCAATGCATAACATATGGAACAGACTCAATAAACTCAGGTTACATGTTGGAAATATTGACTTATGTAAACCGTGCAGCAACACAATGTGGAACTTAGAAATATTCTACTCCCCTAATGCGCTCAATCATTTTTTCCATGGCTATACAATGCCAGGTGTTGTTTTAGACTTACTTCAAAGTGCCGTGAAACATTCACGATACTGTGGTAGGAGAAAGCTTTAGGATATGTGCTTACTGCCAGAATTACAAAAGTTTCTTTTTGTTGCCACATGCAAACATTGCTACTTTTAGGACCATCCAAAACGTTTAGCAATTGGTATTTGTAAATATTATTTGCCCATTGTGCAAATGGAACGGTATTTGTGCAGACCAGAGTTTTTGAGAGGCCTAAATGTTTGGACACAAAACCTTATGGTTGCAAGGTGTTGCATTTGCAGCCATACACAAGTGAGAGAAACCATTGGTGACTAGCGCCAAGTGGACAGAGCAATAATTACATGCAATAACAAAGAGAGATGTCAGACAAGATAGAGCATACTAGTGGGCTGTGGTCAGGTCTGCATTATTCTGGATGCCACGATTCACCCTACCTATATATTATGATGTTGAATCCTTTAATCATGCCTGTAAATTTGTAGGACTTTTACCACAGAAATTTATTATTTTTATATTTAGAATTTTTCCTAAATCTGTGCATCAGAATTCATTTGAGCTAGGTAAAGTACTTATATCCACCCTATGTATGCAGACAGCACCTAAACGTTGCATTTACTTATCTTGTTATAGAGAATGGACTGTTGCAACATTTTGTTTTGATTCCATAGCGGAAAAAATAAATAAAATAAAAAATAAGACTGGCTAATAAATACGAGAGGTGGGGCCAATTGGGTGTATACGTACATGGAGTTGATATAAAGTTGTCTCATAAATTCGTTCGTTTCTCATTACGTTTCAATCACTAAGGTGTCTGGAAACACAAATCATCTGCAGCACAGCTATGACAGAGTAGTTGCCAAACTTTCTGTTTTTAGGGAGAAATTCCCAGCTCAAAATCGACTAAACCACTTTTTGTATGCTCAATTTGTCACTGTATCTTCTCCATAGCACAAACTTTCTGCCAGCATTTTGAGGTGGTTTAGCCCTTACGATAGTGAAACAGCATAAGAAGTTGGAAATGTACCACTTTGCTTTCCATAGTTTGTAAACACATGCTGTTTCATCCAACGCTAGCCACAAACACACACTGTCCTATGCAATAGCAAGAATGGTTATTAACCTCTGTTAGAGGTGGTTAGGTAACTATGATAACTTGAGGAAACAGAGGGTTCAGGGTTTTCAGGCGCTATACATATATGGAACTTGCGAGCAAAACGAACTTGAGACAACCTTATACAGTACACAGAGCACAAATAGTAATAGACGTCGAATTTCTGATGGTCCGTAGGATCATTCATTGGGCGTGTCTTGTGATATCAGTCTCCACCAGTTTGAAGGGGGACACGGTAACTCCCCTCCCATCCAGTTGAGGGAGGTGGCTATTGTTATTCGTAATTAGCCAATGAGTTGACAACACCAGCATAGTTATGCTTTATTGTTTCGATACAGAACACAAGACGTGATACGATGACAGTATCAGCCAAGAAAATGAAAGCATGACGCAATAAGGTACCCTGTAAGAGGTAAGGAATGAGGTGTCAGCAAGAAGGTAGTGCTGATTTCTTTTCCTGCTGTCTGTGCCTATAGTAGTAAACATAAGCGGCGATATGTTAAGGGAAGAATTTCATTAGAGAAAATTGTGCAGTGACCCGGATTCTGTGATGCCGCGTGGAATAAAAGTCTACGGTATATTAACCTAATGAATGCAACGATAATAATTTAGCAGTTTCACGGAATTTAAATTGGTGCTAGTATGAAGCACAGCGTTGGTAATCTGAAGGAAGTGCAATTCATTCCTTCTTCCTTTTGTAAGACGTTTGTAGGACCGTTAAAAATAATAAAAGAGAGTCCACGTAATTAAAAGTCGACTGGTATGGGACTCAGTCATGTAAAAATAAATAGCTGATTGATTGTTTCACTCTGTGGATTTGGATTTTCTGTTCATCGTAGCTCATCAGGGATGTTTCATGGAGGAATAAATTACATATGCATGACTACCATAGAGAATCAACAAAGTGTGTCATTGAAAACAAATGAAAATCCGTGAAATCTACTCGGCGGGTGAAAAGTTTCGCACACGTTTCGCATTTGTCTGTTTACATCCCTTTCCATCCTAGCGAAAAGTTTAGTCAAAATAAAAGTGATTTGTGCTTCGAATTGTATCCATTGTGTAAATGGGGCGACAACTCCCAGAGATGGAGGTAAGTGTACATTTTCGATACGCATTATTTAAAGCCAATCTGCGGTACAAAAAACGTAATCAATATCGTGCTGTTAGTACCCCCTTTTGCAGCACAAGGTGCACATTGTCCTCCAGTGTTTTTCAGTTGTTCCTGACATCCTGGGATATGCAGTCAATATCTTTATGGCAGAAAATCTTGAATTCGCTTGCATTTTCTGTAGTACGTGCGATTTAGTAGCAATAGTTGCCCAAGGTTCATCACCATTAAATTTGAAAACTGCAGAAAATATAAGCATTTTTGTGTTGGAAATAAATGCAATATAGGCTTATGTTAGAAGTTTGAATAATATTAACTTCGTAACCTGCGTTGTCGTAGTAACCTTGCTTCATTGCTGGAAAACTAGAAATATTTTCAGTTTCGTGTTTGCTTGTAATCGTTAGCAACCAGCAATGAAAAAGGCTATTAGATGTATTGTAACATCGCTAAAATATGCTGTTCTGTCCACTGTACAGCTTTGTTTCTCATTAGTAAATAGCGTTTAACTATTACTTTTGTTAAGTATTGCGTATTACTGCAATATGTCTTCATCAACATAGCGTAGAATAGTGACTTTTGAAATCAGTTGTTTCATCGAGCATGAGTCCAATAAAAGTAACATCACTATTTGACTTAATCTATCTTTAATAATACTGGCTACAGCAGCAATTAAATCATTCTGCACGAGAGTCGAGGTGCATTTGAGAACAGTAGCTGTCTTTAAACGCTAAGACAGTGCCACATCATAGTTAGCCAGAAATTTAGCAGTTCTTAATGACTTCTCACTTTCATCGTGGCCTCTAAAACAACATTCTTGTTTTGCAAGAGGTACCACTGCGTCAATCAATGTATTCCATACATTTCTATTTTCTTTAACCTTTGTATTATACAAAGGGTCAACAGTTTCTTTATTTTTTTCTGATAGTTCAATAAATGGAGTATCTGTTGAGAGTCGAAAGTTTTTAATGCTATAAAATTTGTTATATGCGTTGTTGATCTCGTAGGTTTATCCAAAGCTGTGATTAAACAAATACTTATAATCGTTCATATTAAAATAAATTTCGTAAGGGTTCTTATTTCTCTTGCTTCTGCTCACACTGCAAGTGGGGAAGAGTTGGAGTAGGTCTTCCCTATTTTACTATCACTAATTTGTCATCGTATTTTAACTGCGAGAATGGTCGTTTCACTAATTGTTTTACTAAACATTCATCCATTTCGAAGCACTAGCAACTGTTGTGTGCTCACCACACCATGTAAATAAATAAGCTGAGGCCCGTAACAACCGCACAATTAAGAACACGCTCTTTCTTGCTTGTAACTCCACATGTTATTGCTATGCAGAATTTGTGTTCATACGACACATTTCGGAGACGCTCGCGTGAGTATGGCGACATGCAATACGGAAGCCTTGGCATGCTTATTCCTGCACTCTGCCACCTCACCTTTCTCTACCCGCATCGTATGAAGGCTGCGGCAGCAAGTATCCGAAGCCCAGTTCTCCCCATGTTCAATGGTAGAAAACGAGACATATTTCATCATATGCGCTAATTCTTCGCGAGGGAAACTAACTAGTATTGCAATTATTATTAATATTACCTATTAATTTCTAGTTTATATTAGATATGGGCTTCGATGATAGATTTGTTAGCCCACAATGTACGCATGGGCGTCGCGAAGGGTGGGGGCAAGGGATGCCGCGGTCCCCTCTTGGAAATTAATGAACTTAATGTGCTGACTATTAAACTATTATTTTAATTCTTATGTAAAGAACAATTTCTATTTAGCGCAAATTTATATGGTTATCCGCAACAAATACTATAACTGTTGACAACAAAATAATGAATTAATATTATCTGATTGCAGAATTCTAACATTTGCCCCCTCCCCTCCCCCCCCCCCCCCCCCCGGAAAAAAGTCTGCCGACGCTCATGAATGTAAGTACGCCACTGGGTTGTCATTGAATCTCTTTGGGTTCTATATCTTAGATCCCACACACATTCATACTTCCAGACTCTGGGAAGGATAGGGAATAGTTTTGGCTAGAGAACATGGAAATCGGAACTCTTCGCACAGAGGGCAGGTGCCCTACCGACTGAGCTACGGGGCCAACCTTTTTTAAGTTTTGTAAACTTAACAAGAGGACTGCCGTTGCAAACCGTATTGTGTCCATTCCCGGACAAAATTAAGTTTTACACGAATCCATTCAGTTTTTAGCATGCTTCTTGCATGCTGTGAACTCTGTTGGTGTGAAACCATGTTTTGTCCCTGTGTAACTGGCACGCAAAAAGCAGGTGTTGTTGCAAACCGTATTATGACCATGTTAACGATTGCTCCAAACCGTGTTATGTCTACAGCTATTTCTCTCAAGATGGAGGCCTTTTGCAAATACTCGGGGCCAAAACAAGCATGACGTTCACACTTAGACACGTTACCTTCTAAAAAGAGCAACTTGAGCCCCGAAAGAAATCACTTCTTTCCTGTGAGAGGGCAGTCCCTGTTTCCAGCACACACAGCTTTTGTAGTTGTGGAGAGAAAGCTTCGAAAATATTCTGAACAATAAAACGCAATTTATAGATCGTTCGGCTCTTTTGACATTCACTATACTGATTGGAATGTGAATGACTTGAAGTCAATGACTAATTTCTTCAAAGCATGTGAAAGAGTTAGTGAAACGAACCGAGTCATATTCAAAGTATCTAAAAATGGAAAATACGCTGTGAGGAAAAAATATATCTGATAGATGATCCCCAAAACTATTCACCCTCATTCTAAAGAGAAGAAACTCATAGTTCATATTTTCAACCACCACTCTTTCAACCAACCAGTAAGGTACCAGAAGGGGCGGGGGGGGGGGGGGGGAAGAAAAATAAGTGATTTTTGAATCTGTTAATAAAAGGGATTAAGGATTGGAATAAGGAGGTAAACTTGCGTTATTTTATACAAATATTAATTGCATTAGAGTCAATTATAAGAAAGAAACATAACTCAAAAACGAAAAGTCGGTTAAAACTAAAGTTGGTGTTTAGGTTTAACATCTTTCAAGGTTGCGACACGAAGAGTTTGAAGAAAATTGCTCCACCCTAAACTACGCTTTACATGGGAAATTTTTCAAAAATTTTGATTTCCTTGAAAATGGCTCTAACGATTTTGATTAAAATGCCATAGGTATGTTTGAGATATTTTTATGACAAATGAAATGTATATTTTGAATTTTCTGGCTATAGCCTATGTAGATCTGTTTACTCTGGATGACTTTTGAATAACTTCTAAATTGTGAGAGATAGACAAAATCTTACTATAAAAATGTAGATCTTGCTAAAACACACAGTTTATGTACATTTTTTTTTTTGTAGAGTGAACCATTATGGAGATATTCCTTGTTATTTGTGTCAATTTTGGAAAACTCAAAATTTTCGTCAAATGTAGCATCGTTGTTCATTTTTTTATATGTTAACCGTGCAAAGAGAAGGGAATCTTTTAGCTTTAAAAGATTTGACTATCGTTTAAAGCCTACCGTATTCCCATATTCCCCTTGCACCTACAAGAAAATAAACAATAAGATACTCGTAATTTTGCAAATGTTTATCTCAACTAACACGAAGAAGATATAGGAATGATTAGTACAAGAGTAGAGAAAGTCATGTGAGGGCAACACATCAGATTTTTGGCTAGAGTATTTGCTATTTCATTGTCTTCTACTCCAACATGGGCAGGGATCCATTGTAATGTGATACTTTTCTTTTAAGCTTTTTTTTTTTTTTTTTTTTTTTTTTTTAATTTACTTGATATATGTATGTCTTGAATTCGAGGCGGGTAAACTTTGGTATTTGAAGATACAGCTTGTGTAGCAGCCAAAGAAGCTATTAGTGGGACTACTTTTTTAGACCATTTAATTCTATAAATCAAATTTTGTAGAGCCAAATAGATAGCTTCGATTTCCCCATTGAAATTATTATGGTATTTACCTACTGAAGCAATTTGAGAGAAGTATTTGCAAAAACCACCGACTCCTGCATCTCTGTCACTGCCTGTATATGAGCCATCTGTAAAGACACGTAACCATTGGTCTTCAGAGCTAATTTAACAATAGAAAGTCGATGCTTGAATTTAATTGTATGTAATGGTAAGTCAACGTAGGTTATGTCAAGTTTGGAGCTCACTTGACCAATTTAAACCAATATGCGAGTAGTGCCATGCAGGAATAAATTGTGCTTATCTATGTAACTATTTGCATCAAAATCGGGGTTCGAATTAACAGGGGGAGGAGGGGATTTGCCCCTCTCATTAAATAATTTCCCCGGCTCTTCAAAGAAAATTTCCTTCCCTGCCAGGGAAGTATTTTTTCTCTTTACTGAAAGTATTTAGCATTAGCTACAGCTCTTTTAAAATACAGCAGACACAACGCTTTCGATATAGGCTGTACGAGTGCGAGCTGTGAGTAAGCAGAAGTATCACATCGTAACTGAGCTAAACAATAAACAATTCTCAGGTTCTTTAGTTGGGTTGGCATCAGGGTCACAATTCTAGTAATTCTGCGCCAGCAATGACGACTGCAGTATGCAGTATGCAGTATCCAGTTCAGTGTCTTGCAACTCACTGTTCTATTGTTCGTCAGCATGGATAAATTTGTGACAAGAAAAGGAAAAGTTACAGAAAGTAATGATGGTGATGTATTCCACCCCCCCCCCCCCGGCCATCTCCATAGTACTTTATTCGCCGTTTAAAAATATCTTTACTTCACATTTTCTTATTCTCTTTCTTTTCATTTCTGAAAAAAACATAACCTCTGATTAGAAAAAGAGAGCTGCTTCCAATATCCGCCATTTCTGCCGAGTAAAAGATTAACCAATCAGAATCATTCCCATTACATTAAGTGCATCCTAAAAGGCCTTACTTAACGTTACGTCCCGTCCCGTCACGTTAAGTTACGTTACGTTATGTGAAGTCCATCCTAATCCCGGCATTGTTCTGCTACCAGTTCATCCTAATCCAGTCATTGTTCTGCTACAAGTTCATCCTAATCCCGGCATTGTTCTGCTACAAGTTCATCCTAATCCCGGTTTTATTCTGCTACAAGTTCATCCAAATCCCGGCATTATTCTGCTACAAGTTCATTCTAATCCAGTCATTGTTCTGCTACCAGTTCATCCTAATCCAGTCATTGTTCTGCTACAAGTTCATCCTAATCCCGGCATTGTTCTGCTACAAGTTCATCCTAATCCCGGTTTTATTCTGCTACAAGTTCATCCAAATCCCGGCATTATTCTGCTACAAGTTCATCCTAATCCCGGCATTGTTCTGCTACCAGTTCATCCTAATCCCGGCATTGTTCTGCTACAAGTTCATCCTAAACCCGGCATTGTTCTGCTACAAGTTCATCCTAATCCCGGCATTGTTCTGCTACAAGTTCATCCTAATCCCGGCATTGTTCTGCTACAAGTTCATCCTAATCCCGGCATTGTTCTGCTACAAGTTCATCCTAATCCCGGCATTGTTCTGCTACAAGTTCATCCTAATCCCGGCATTGTTCTGCTACAAGTTCATCCTAAACCCGGCATTGTTCTGCTACAAGTTCATCCTAATCCCGGCATTGTTCTGCTACAAGTTCATCCTAAACCCGTCATTGTTCTGCTACAAGTTCATTCTAATCCCGGCATTGTTCTGCTACAAGTTCATCCTAATCCCGGCATTGTTCTGCTACCAGTTCATCCTAATCCAGTCATTGTTCTGCTACAAGTTCATCCTAATCCCGGCATTGTTCTGCTACAAGTTCATCCTAATCCCGGCATTGTTCTGCTACCAGTTCATCCTAATCCAGTCATTGTTCTGCTACAAGTTCATCCTAATCCCGGCATTGTTCTGCTACAAGTTCATCCTAATCCCGGCATTGTTCTGCTACCAGTTCATCCAAATCCCGGTTTTGTTCTGCTACCAGTTCATCCAAATCCCGGTTTTGTTCTGCTACAAGTTCATCCTAATCCCGGCATTGTTCTGCTACAAGTTCATCCTAATCCCGGCATTGTTCTGCTACAAGTTCATCCTAATCCCGGTTTTATTCTGCTACAAGTTCATCCAAATCCCGGTTTTGTTCTGCTACAAGTTCATCCTAATGCCGGTTTTGTTCTGCTACAAGTTCATCCTAATCCCGGTTTTGTTCTGCTACAAGTTCATCCTAATCCCGGTTTTATTCTGCTGCAAGTTCATCCAAATCCCGGTTTTGTTCTGCTACAAGTTCATCCTAATCCCGGCATTGTTCTGCTACAAGTTCATCCTAATCCCGGCATTGTTCTGCTACAAGTTCATCCTAATCCAGTCATTGTTCTGCTACAAGTTCATCCTAATCCCGGCATTGATCTGCTACAAGTTCATCCTAATCCCGGCATTGTTCTGCTACAAGTTCATCCTAATCCAGTCATTGTTCTGCTACAAGTTCATCCTAATCCAGTCATTGTTCTGCTACAAGTTCATCCTAATCCCGGCATTGATCTGCTACAAGTTCATCCTAATCCCGGCATTGTTCTGCTACAAGTTCATCCTAATCCCGGCATTGTTCTGCTACCAGTTCATCCGAATCCCGGCATTGTTCTGCTACCAGTTCATCCTAATCCCGGCATTGTTCTGCTACCAGTTCATCCTAATCCAGACATTGTTCTGCTACCAGTTCATCCTAATCCAGACATTGTTCTGCTACCAGTTCATCCTAATCCCGGCATTGTTCTGCTACCAGTTCATCCTAATCCAGACATTGTTCTGCTACCAGTTCATCCTAATCCAGACATTGTTCTGCTACCAGTTCATCCTAATCCAGACATTGTTCTGCTACAAGTTCATCCTAATCCAGTCATTGTTCTGCTACCAGTTCATCCTAATCCCGGCATTGTTCTGCTACAAGTTCATCCTAATCCAGTCATTGTTCTGCTACCAGTTCATCCTAATCCAGTCATTGTTCTGCTACCAGTTCATCCTAATCCAGTCATTGTTCTGCTACCAGTTCATCCTAATCCAGTCATTGTTCTGCTACCAGTTCATCCTAATCCAGTCATTGTTCTGCTACCAGTTCATCCTAATCCAGTCATTGTTCTGCTACAAGTTCATCCTAATCCCGGCATTGTTCTGCTACAAGTTCATCCTAATCCAGTCATTGTTCTGCAACCAGTTCATCCTAATCCCGGCATTGTTCTGCTACAAGTTCATCCTAATCCAGTCATTGTTCTGCTACAAGTTCATCCTAATCCCGGCATTGTTCTGCTACAAGTTCATCCTAATCCCGGCATTGTTCTGCTACAAGTTCATCCTAATCCAGACATTGTTCTGCTACAAGTTCATCCTAATCCAGTCATTGTTCTGCTACAAGTTCATCCTAATCCAGTCATTGTTCTGCTACCAGTTCATCCTAATCCCGGCATTGTTCTGCTACCAGTTCATCCTAATCCAGTCATTGTTCTGCTACAAGTTCATCCTAATCCCGGCATTGTTCTGCTACAAGTTCATCCTAAACCCGGCATTGTTCTGCTACAAGTTCATCCTAAACCCGGCATTGTTCTGCTACAAGTTCATCCTAATCCCGGCATTGTTCTGCTACAAGTTCATCCTAAACCCGGCATTGTTCTGCTACAAGTTCATCCTAATCCCGGCATTGTTCTGCTACAAGTTCATCCTAAACCCGGCATTGTTCTGCTACAAGTTCATCCTAAACCCGGCATTGTCCTGCTACAAGTTCATCCTAAACCCGGCATTGTTCTGCTACAAGTTCATCCTAATCCCGGCATTGTTCTGCTACAAGTTCATCCTAATCCCGGCATTGTTCTGCTACAAGTTCATCCAAATCCCGGCATTGTTCTGCTACAAGTTCATCCTAATCCCGGCATTGTTCTGCTACAAGTTCATCCAAATCCCGGCATTGTTCTGCTACAAGTTCATCCTAATCCCGGCATTGTTCTGCTACAAGTTCATCCTAATCCCGGCATTGTCCTGCTACAAGTTCATCCTAAACCCGGCATTGTTCTGCTACAAGTTCATCCTAATCCCGGCATTGTTCTGCTACAAGTTCATCCTAATCCCGGCATTGTTCTGCTACAAGTTCATCCAAATCCCGGCATTGTTCTGCTACAAGTTCATCCTAATCCCGGCATTGTTCTGCTACTAGTTCATCCTAATCCAGTCATTGTTCTGCTACAAGTTCATCCTAATCCCGGCATTGTTCTGCTACAAGTTCATCCTAATCCCGGCATTGTTCTGCTACCAGTTCATCCTAATCCAGTCATTGTTCTGCTACAAGTTCATCCAAATCCCGGCATTGTTCTGCTACAAGTTCATCCAAATCCCGGCATTGTTCTGCTACAAGTTCATCCTAATCATGGGCGTCGCGAACGGGGGGCAAGGGGAGGCCGCGGCGCCGCCTTGGAAGTTGGTGAATTTAATGTGCAATCAATTACTGACTATTAAACTATTATTTTAATTAAGAACAATTGTTATTTAGCATAAATCAATACGGTTATCTGCAACAAATATAAATTTTGACAATAAAATAATGAATTAATAATATCTGATTACAAACTTCCAACATGTGCCCCCCCCCTCCCCTGGAAAAAGGTCTGCCGACACTCTGCTACCAGTAAATTGTGGGAGTTCATCACCTACCCTACTGCGCAGTAGATATATAACTGGAACAGCATGTACTTTATGGCAAATAGGTCGCTTACACCAGACCTGACATAAATGCCATAATTTACTCGCCATGTTAAAGTAATAAACTTTGTAAGATATTGAGGTGTCAACAAAATTTGAAGGTAGGTATGTATGAAAGCGCTCCTTAGGAGAGTGTGGGTTCTTGAGCGCTTGTTTCCAAGAATAAACGGCGCCTTTAGGATAGACAGTCCGCAAGGCAGCGGTCGGGTGGATCAAAGCTAATAGGTGTTGTCGAACATACGCGTGATGCATGAGCATTGGATATCGCCGGAATTCGTTTGGGAGGGGGATTGCCCTTCATGCGGTTTCTTGTAACACCTCCCTCCGTGCAGCAGGAGAGGGAGGAAAATGTGCCGGCAACACCTGCCATCTGGCGGACACATTATTTTCAAGGCAAATTGCCCGTTCCGCTTTATCCCCGCCGCCCCGCCACCTGTCCTGGACCAGAGTGATGTCTTTATCTTCTCCAGTCGTAATAACAACGTTCCTTAGTGACCTTGGTGTAGCAGCAGCAGCAGCCGGTCGCCGGCTAACCAGAGCAGTGGCGTATCTCAATCTTCCACACTTGTTTGTTTCACAGTTATAAGCAACTTTTTCTATTTTTGGCGCTAACCATTAAGCATTTAATGTAAAATAAATAATCTAAAAATCTTTTGCTCCTCAAAATATTTCAACTTAATACTTTTTGCGAGTAATGCAGAATATTTCACATTTATTTGTATTTATATTTCTTCATAATTTGTCTTTAAATATACGCAAATATATTTTCAATGGGGACGCTGGGATAGCTGAGTGCTCTATTTCGAAGCTGTTGCGATTTTAAACCGGTTTGTCCAAGTCTTCACCTCTAGCTAGATCATGTGGAGTATGCCCAAGGTTCAAGGTAAAAGCTGTAGGTTCTTTCGTTTCATCACCCTAACATCGGAGTTAGCGGAGACTGTCGCTTGGGTGCCTCTAGTTAATCAAATGGTCCAGGCATCGATGGGTGGTGCTAGGTATCCCCAAAGGTCATTTATTGATATATTAAATGTTTCCCAAGAACCATTTAGATGTATGGATGTACACATATAAAATAGAGCTATGGTAAATTCAATTGTATAAGTGGGAACGAAGGAGGATTTCAGCACTATGGCCAGTAATTGGCGCACTATGCCTATCTATCTCTGGGGCGGAGTAATAGTGGCAGTTATAATGCAGGTGAGGTCCCTAATGTTTCCAGACGTACATTTGTTCACCAGTTCATGGTCCCTGGTAAGAATGCAGCGAGCTAGTACGTCAGTAAACAATTCCAGGTACACAACGATATCTGAAGCAGAAGTCGCGCTTCCTAGTCGCGCTTACGATAGTAGTGCCAACCCTGGAATGTGTATTCACGCTTTCGCTCAAAATAGTAGAACTTAAATGTTATTGTCAGTTCATGCAGTATATTTAGCTTATAAAACGCATTTTTCTCCCACTGACCATTTTCTACCTTTTCTATATTTTTCAAAAACCCTACCAATCTATTTCGGTTTAAAGTGATATACCCTCGAGCGTTATATCGTGCAATTCCCGAAAGGATAAGTCACCTTTTCTTTCTTTATTCATTTTACCTTCGCCCGTGCTAGTTCTATGGGATTGAGATGGGGGCAAGTAAACGACAGTGTGGCTCAATGAAACCAAAGAACCTCTTTAGGTTTATTTGTTTCAATTATCCTGTAAAGATCTGTTTTACACATAGAACTCTCACTATGAACCCCTTTGTTCTGACCACAATATCTCAGCAGATTTCACAATACGCTAGGCAGGGCTCTACTTCTACACTATTTTTTTTCTTTACTTCCGACATAAAACTAGTGACTCGTACGATTTTACAACTGCTCAATTAGCAGCAAGTAAACACAGCTCGAATAACATTGGAGCTAAGTTGGCAACGTAACCAGCAGAACAAGGTTTCGCAGAGGTTTACAAAACTTTCTTCTCGCTAAGACCATGAGGTGGTGAACAGCCCACATGTGCCTGGGGCAGGTTCTGTGCTAGGCACTAGGGTAGAGTTCTTCCCTCAGCGCAGCACTGCCGTATGCACCACACCACGTCCACGCCTCAGTCATGCAACCAAAAGGTGAATAAGGAACTGGAATTAGAGATGGTGAATGATAATGCATCCCAGTATTTGACAGGACCAGGGAAAACCATCATTTTCTGCCCAAGGGCAGATCCATCGTTGCAAACCCAGCCTCTTGCTTTTCGTCTCCTCGTATGAACTATTTGTATTAGTGCGTCGAACCTTTTCTCACTCCCATTGCTTCCAGTGCATCTCTATGCTCCTCAACGGACGTCCCAACAAGTTTTTTACTATTTCAGCTTTGCTCTTCCTTCTTAGTCTTTTTTGTAGTGTTTAACGCCCGTGTTTACTACATACGGTACCGCAGGTGGTGACACAGATGGTACCGGGGGATGAAATGGCGGGGAATTCGGGAGAACCCGGAGGAAACCTGCTCCTGCGCCGCTTTTCCACCATAAATCCCAGATGCGGTCGCCTGGGATTGAACCCGAGCCGCCTAGGTGAGAGGCGAATGGTCTAACCACTCCACTGTATATTGAGTAATACGGTAGGTATCACCAGCTAGATGCGCAGTAGACTTCCGAGCTAATGACGTCACCTAGTGTAGCCGGCTAGCGCTTGCTCTGATTGAAATGACAGGGCTAGTGATAGTATAGCTCACTTTAGAGCACGAAATATTTAAATGAAAGCTTTGATGCGAGTCACCTATGTTCAGCAGTAGTATCTTTTGGAATCAAAATGTAAACAAGATGTAATTGAGAGTTGTTTTTCTCAAATCAGATATATTTCATGATCATCCCTTACCAACTATCGTGAATCAGATAATAAAATCCTAGCTTCTTGGATGTAATTCGTCCGAGAATTATGCACGGGATATTAGCGTGCATTGAGTACAATGATGAGAAATTGAAAGTGACGATAAAGAGACAGAATAAGAAGTAGGGGAAGAAGAAAGGAATTTAGATAAGAGACCAGCTGGAATATTAGGATTATGAGTTCTTTTCCTGTGTTAACCATCTTATTGAACTAGATCACACACAAGAAACAAACAGTAACACAGGTACAACTTCCATCATGTGCAACTTTTAGAAATGTTGGCAGCCTATGTGGCATATAGATTAAGAAAATCTAAACCAGATGAAATTGTTTCGTTACAAGCTACTTTCCTGCGGATAAATCGTGTCTTTCGTCGCTTTCAGGTCTTGTATTGTTTAATATGTATATTTAATATTTTAAACAATTGCTCCTTTACCTTCAATAATTTAAATCTAATGGTTAAAGGTGAGCAAGCGACTTATTTGATACGGAAAATGTGCATCTGTAACTTGAAGCAGCTATTATTGTGATAACGAAACATACACCGCATGACGTCACGGAGAGCGTGTGCTACAGAGAAACCTGCGCGTGATACCTCCCGTGTTACTCAACATCCCGTGTCGTGAGCCACTCGACCACGGCGCGGCCCTTGCAATCTCTCTAGAGCAGCTTCAATACAATACTTATTTTGTCTTTCCATTTCGCACGTTCCATTGTTCTCCATATCAGCAATCTTCACGTTCCAAAGCGTTTTCTAATTCCATTGCAAACGACCAAGTTGACGCACTTCACCTATATCTTCCTTAGTTCTTTCTTTAAAGATTCAAACAGTATATTTCCCCTGATTTTAAAAAGCCTCCTGAGCTATTGCATCTTCTATCTACATTTTTATGTAGTAAGATTTTGCTTGTTTTTTACGGCTTACCAGTTGTTCAAAAGTCATTCTGAATGAAGAAGGCTTTTGAGAACATTCCCAGAAAATTCAAGATATTTCATTTGCAGTAAACATATTTTTAAAATATGGTGTTTCAATAAAAATCGTAAGAACAATTTTTGAGAAATTAAACATTTTAGAAAAATTTTCCATCTAAAGGGGTGGGGCATTTTATTGAAAATTTTCCTGCTGCATCCTTGATATTAAACCAACTTTTCGTCTTTAAATCATGCTGTACACACACACACACACGCACACACACACACACACACACACACGCACGCACGCACACACGCACGCACGCGCGCACGCGCACACACACACACAAACCCGCCTCGGTAGCGTGATGGTTAGCGTGTCTGCCTCACGTTCAAGAGGTCGCGAGTTCGAATCTCGCTTAGGGTAAGTTATCCGGGTAAGGTTTTTTCCGAGGTTTTCCCTACCCTGAGAAGACGAATGTCGGGTAACTTAAAGCTCCATGGACCTCGGGCTCATTTGAGCATCATTTCACCCGTTTCATTCATTCACCGTCCGATATGACACAATGTTGGAGGACGTTAATTAAAAAAAACAAAACAAAACAAAACAAAACAAAAAGAAAAAGAAAAAAAAAAAGAAAAAAGAAAAGAAGGAAAAAAAAAAAAAAAAAAAAAAGAAACACACACACACACAAAACGGATATTTTTCTAAAAATGAATTTTCGGATTCAGAAGGCCTCATTCCTCCGGTGAAATCTCGACATCGAAATTTTGGGTCGAATAGAATACTTCCCCTACTTGCTATACGTAGTACAGAAAGTGAAAATTCAGCTAATTACACTAGTCAACAGGAAAATGGCGACATGAGTGGTATATACAATTTTTAATTAATTGAGCACCTCTTATGGTGAAAATGTTATTGAAAGTTGCCAGTTGTTTCTTATTTTTATAGTATGGCAGATTACTGATGACAGGACATTGTAACTAGATAAGAATGTAGAGCCTGACTCTGCACCTGGACCTGGAACTTTCTATACCAAAGGCAGAGCTGTTAGCCTCCAGATTGCAACAATGGAATTATCTTGTCGAAAAGGTGAAAGTGACAGTTTTTTGTGACCGTCACATAATCTTGAGAAATATTTTGCTGAGGAAGGCGATTTAGTGTTCTGCAGAGATGTTAGTAGTTTATTGAACTTTAATCATATCTCTGATCAGTGGCAGGTGTTTATAGATACTTCAAAATTAACTGCCAAAACTGTGCTACTACATAATGGCAATCAGTTGCCGTCAATTTGTATTAGTTGTTTCGTGGATATGAAGAAATTATATGGCAACCTGAAACTCTTTCTTGATTCACTTCACTATAACACATATAGCAAATGGAAAATATGTGTAGAGTTCGAAGTAGTTGCAATGTTAACTGGACTCCAACAAGGCTATACTAAACACTGTTGTTTCATATGTGAATGGCATAATAGAGATAGAGTTTCACATTTCATAAAAAAGCATTGGCCTTTACGTCAAGGTATGGAAACTGGAAAAATGATAGCCATGAGCCTATGGTGAAACCTGAGAACATTTTAATTCCTCCACTACACATAAAACTTCGTCTCATCAAAAACTTTGCTAAAAAAATTGGACCGAATTGGACTGGCATTCAAATACCTAGTTACAAAGTTTCCTAGAATTAGTGAGGCCAAGTTAAAGGAAGGAGTTTTTGTTGGTCCACAGATAAATCAACATGACCAAGATGATAGACTTGAACACCATTTAAATGATGTTGAGAAAGAGGCATGGATTTCTTTCAGAGAAGTCGCAAACAAGTTTTTTGGAAACAAACGAGTTGGAAAACTATGAGGATCTTGTTACAAATTTACTGCCATCTTATCACAATATGGGATGCAACATGTCCCTTAAATTATACTTTTGGCACTCCCATCTGAATTATTTTCCCGAAAGTTGTGGGGAAGTAAACGAACGTTTCCACCAACAAATATTAATGGAAAACGCTACCAGGGAAAGTGGAGTGCAAGAATGCTTGCTGACTACTGCTGAACAGTCATCAGGGATGCTCAATACGACTACTAGAGGGAGGTAAATAGAAAGCATATTTGGTAACGGTAAGCGATCATGAATATGTTTTACAAGACATCAGACAAATTTTCACGGAAGAAATTACCATTACAATTGTCTTTAACATTACTCTCAAACTAGAACCAATCTAGCATTCTTGTTGCCATATTCGTGTTTAGAATAGTGTAATCATTAAGAAAAGTGAAGTTTCTTTCATGTCGCAAACAAGAAGTCAAAATTTGTTGTCCAGTGTATTCTAGATAATGGATCACTTATTAACATTGGAAATATGACATTTCAACTCTCCTAAGGTTAAAGCTAATAGGTATAGATAGTTTGTGAATCTTGACATGAACATGTGGCATTGCGAGAGAAACAGCAGACTGTGGGAGTGAATAACAACCGCAGGTTTGGTTTATGAGCAAGACACCTTTGCATTACTTAAGACTGGCGTTGAATGCGTTTCAGATCCTGAGCGCGTGACCCTATGCGCATACGCAGCTTGCATTTGAAAAGCTTACGATTCTTTTATGTTTCTTTCGCTTTGTGTAAGGCACGAGCTTTGTCATTCAAATGTTTCTATTAAACGCTTCTACATACATCAGCTGATGTTTTCTATTACTCGTATTTTCAGCTCCGCTCGCGTCTTTGTGTTAACTGTACATTTTGTAAACCATCCCTCATTCTCTTTGCAATTGAGAGTTATAATAATAATAATAATAATAATAATAATAATAATAATAATAATAATAATAATAATAATAATAATAATAATAATAATAATAACAAATATAACAACAATAACAATAACAACAATGTTATAATTTGCATGAGAAATCTAATTGAATTTAAAGGGTTATGAATAGGCTTCGAACAGTTATACAGCTATAGCGAAATGAGGCGATCGCAGTTACCTGCCACATGGGCACAGCGTGGCGTCAATGCGCCAGTACAGTGACAGTACAAAATACTGTCTACAGTGCAGTGTCTCTCGAGTACGTTCAGAAATGTAGATCTCGTTGCAACACACATTATGTGCTAATACCTTTTTTATGGAGTGAACCATTTTGGAGATATTCGTTGTTATTGTGTGAGTTTTGCAATACTTATAGTTTTTTTCAAATGGAGGGTCGTTGTTCACTTCTTTATCTGTTTAGCTTTAAAAGATTTGACGATCACTCAAAGCCTACTGTACTGCCATATTCTCTTTGTACCTACAAGAACATTAGCAGTAAGATAATTTCTACAAATGTTTGTCTCGAGTAACATGAGGTAGATTTAGGAGTAAAAGTTTGCAAGAATGATTAGTACAAGAGTAGAGAAAGTCATGTGAGTGGAACACATCAGATTTTCTTACCCTATGTTTAATCAATTCTTAACTTTTTTTTCCCGAACGTTTCCGTTTGTTTCAATGTGGGAATATAATTCTTCGCCTAAGAATGGAAAGAGGAACGCAATAAAATAGTACATTGTGAGAACATCGCTTTGTGTGGAGATAGATAATTTGAGAATTTGGTTGAGTGACAGAGTTGTTACGCTGTAGTGAAGACATAAGAGGGAACGAAGGAAGGAGGATAATGAAGAACGGACGAGGTGAAGAAAGCGAGAATAAAGGAAAGCCGCTCCTATGGTCACGGTTACTACTTGACTGCTTTGTGGCCCGGGGCGCCGACACAACCGCCCTTTTCTGCTCCGAACAAAATATCTACAAGAGTCAATATCCTGCTTAATGTGCAGCAGCAGCAGCATTAGTTTTTATTTGTTTCTTTCTCTTCTCTTTGGAAACTAACTGTGCCCAATAATTATAGCTTCGGTAAATGTTCCACACCTAGCTCGGGAAAAATTACAATATTTCTGATGGAAAATGTTAAGCACGGCGGTGTGCCAGTGGCGGATTACACTCCAGGCTCGGAAACGTAGCAAAACTGTTTTTTTTTAAGGGATCCTGGAAATGAATTTTCTATATTTCTATATTTTTACCTTCTCTACTACGTATGGTAAGGTAAAGGAAGTATTGCATTCCACCCAAAAATTCGATGTCGAGATTTCAACGGAAATATACCTATATTTCGAGGCCCTCTGAATAAAAAAAAGAGCATTTTTAGAAAAAGTTCGTGTATGTGTGTCTGTCAGTCTGTGCACAGCATAACTCAAAAACGAAAAGCCGGTAAAAAACCAAACTTGGTACTTAAGTTTAATGTCTTTCAAGGATGTCACACGAAGATTTTGAAAAAAATTGCTTCACCCTAAACTAACCTTTATGTGGTTATGGTAAATTTTTCGGAAATTGTGATTTTATTGAAAATGGCTATAACGATTTTAATTAAAATGTCATATGTTTGAGATATTTTTATGACAAATGAAATGTATATCTTGAATTTTCTGGCTACAGCCCCTTCAGTCGTATTTACTCTGGATTACTTTTGCATAACTGGTAAACCGTAAGAGATAGACAAAATCTTACTATACAATAAATGTAGGTTTTGATAAAATACACAATTTATGTTCAAATAAATTTTTTTGTTATATGAACCATTTCGAAGATAGACCTTGTTATTTGTGTGAGTTATGGAGAACTTAAAACTTCTGTCAAATTCAACATCGTTATTCAGTGTTTTATATGTTAGCCGTGCAAAGGGAACGGAATTTGAAAGCTTTAAAAACTATCACTCAAAGCCTACTTTATTCCCATATTCCCGTTGCACGTGTAAGAAAACAAGCAATAAGATAATTTGTAAAAATGTTCATCTCAACTAACACGAAGAAGATATAGGAATAAGAGTTTGTAAGAATGGTTAGTACAAGAGTAGAGAAAGTCATGCGAGTGCAGCATATCAGATTTTTATAGGTATGAAACCAATACTTTTTACACTTAAGGGTGTTTATGTTATAAGCTACCACTAAAAGTTCCAGCACAATCTCTTTTATGGTTTAGAGGGAATTAATTATTCAATTTATTCACAATGTGAAACTACCTTAATATTCAGAATAGTCCATGCGCATCAAAAATAAAAATATAACAACAGTTTTATTATTTTATAAACTCTAATTGCGCGACAAATACCGCCAATCTCCGGCAGGAAGAAAAATAATTACTTTTAAAGTGATTAATTTCTTTGCTTTCATAGACATGCAAAATAGTTTTTTTTTTTTTTTTTTTTTTTTTTTTTTTAAACTTGTTTGTGTATTTAATTTTGAAGCCTAAACAAAGTTTTAGATTTGAAACCAAAGACTGCAGTCGAAGTCACCTAAATGGAGTACATACTGAAAAAAATTCCAGGAGCTTAGCACAAAATTTAATACGCATGGAACAGATAGTCTGTTTAAAAATGTAAAGTTGAGGAAAACCAATTTTTTAACACACACGAATCAGATTACTTGTGTGGCCTAAAACTGCATAGTGTCATACCTTCACTCTTTTGTCTAGTGGTCTCTCTCTTTAGATTCATAGCTTAACCACTTATTTCCACCTGATTTGGTTGTTTTTGAGCCCTCTCTGGCCCATACTTTGTTCAAATATTGCCAAAAATTTAAGCAGAAAAGGGGTGTTTAAAAATAGGTACATGACATTTAAAGCCTGCGCTAGATCTTTAAAAATGGCAAAATATAAAAATTTTACTGCCAAACGATGACTGAAGGTTTGAAGAACATCGTCAATTTGATAATTTTTCGGCCATTTTTCAGTCCCAGATACCCTTATAGGTGTTCATGTTTGGAGAAAAAACATTCTTCCTGGCACCAAAAGCAAATGTTAATACCGTGAAAAAGTCACAAAATGAGTCAAATTACTGTTTTCTATCTTTATTTTCTTCCGAACATTTGCACAGAAACCTTCGTGATATTACAACTCGCAATTGTTCTCTTCTCGTAGCCTTGACTCAGACCTTTCACAATGTTTCTTCACTTTCTCTGTCTCTCATACACTAACTCCGACGATACAATCACTCGACGCTCGTTAAAACTTCTTCACTACGCGATAGTCACACGCACAGCTGTCTCGCTCTCACTGACAACTGACCGACTCATGTCTCTCTCTTGTTTCCGCACCTCCTTAAATAGTGGGGATGACATCCTACGGACGTTTCTCGACTTCCACAAACACGCCCGTGATGATGTAGTCCGATTTTTCTCGAAGTTTTTGGAGACTCTTTGTGTTGCCGCTTGTTAGTCACGTGTGAGTGGTGTGGTGAAGCTTAACCCTGCACCTTTGTTTGCCCTCCGGCCTGGTATGTGCTGTGAAGTAGCTTGGCCGCGACCATCCTTTGTTGTGCGCCATGCCCGGCGTCAAATACTTTCCTTACTGTGTGTGGTAAGTGAGGAAGTATTGTATTCCACCCAACAATTGATAAGGACATTTCACCAGAAATACAGGTTTTGAGACTCCCTGAGTCCAGAAAATACATTTTTTTTAGAAAAAGATCCGTCTGCGACTCTGTCTTTGAACACCTTAACTCAAAACTGAAAAGTCGGTTAAGTACAAAAGTTGATATTTAAGTTCAGCATCTTCCAACGATGCGACAAGATTTTCAAGAAAATCCTCCACTCCACACTGACCTTTACATGGAACATTTTTCGAAATCGTGATTATATAAAAATGGCTCTAAGGGTTTTGATTAAAATAGCATATGTTTAAGATATTTTCAGACCAAATGAAATGTATATCTGAATTTTCTGGGAATTTCCTCAGAAGTTCTCTTTATTTTGGATGACTTGTGAAGGTGGTAAACTGTAAAAGATAGACAAAATGTTACAAAAATGTAGATATCGTTAACATTCACATTTTATCATTTCTTTGTGGAGTGAACCATTTCCGAAATATTGTTTATTATTTGCCTGAATTTGATGTGGAGGATCCGAATTCGGTTCCCGGTACCGGCGTGGGGATTTTTCCCCCGCTAAGAGGTCTGGCACGGGGTACACTCAACCTTGTTGGATCCCTGAGTGACCACTTGAGGAGCTACTTCATAAAGAAGTAAGCGACTTGTGGTCAAGAAGACTGCATGGCCGGTGCACAAAAGATCGCCTTTCGGTCGAGGTGCTAAGTCCCCCTCCACAAGTTGTCATCATCTTATTTGCACCCTTTTTCCCCTCTAAAAAGTTTATTTACTAATAAAAACATCTTTTTGTACAAACAGATAAATGTGGTTTATGCTTGTTGAGTTATAAGAATAGAAGAACGCTTTTAATAGCGGAGTATATACATACGTGTGGGAAAGAGGAAATTGAAAATGAGTTTTTATTAATGGATGCTCTTTAACTGCTATGATTCTCAGCGTCCCATTGTATATTGGGCATGAAAGAACGCTTGCTTTTGTTCAGAGGTCTCTTTACCAGGCTTGAGTTTGTTTTATGTGCAGTTGAGTCCACGACACGGCACCATCGGCTTTGGTTCCCTCCTAAAGGAAGCCATGCCCCAAAAATACATCGTCCTCCGCCGGGTTTGAACCCAAGACCTCGAGAACCAGAGATGGATTTTTGAGTAAGGCTTGTGTCATAACCTGACCGTTCCATTGTTATTTTATTAGCGATTTGTTCCCCGAGTCGTCAGCCCCTGCAGTGTTCGGCAACTTGTTCGACTTAGCGTAGTTGCTTGTAGCCTTCTCGCACATCAGAGGCAGTTCCCCAGAGCAGTGCTATGCAACCTTCCTTTCTCCGCGTACCCCCAAACATAATTTTCCATTCCAGCCTCTACCCTAGGCCTAGCCCTAGAGTTATGCTTACTTCAAATTATGCATAACCATGCCTAAAATATATTATAATATTTATAACTTATTTAATAGTACACAAAGAAGGATTAAATTAAATTACATTTTACGTATTCCCTAAAAAGTCTTCGCGTACCACTGGTGATACACATTAATTAAAGCAATATTGATTGTTTGATCTATAAAATAGACCTGTACTGCTCCCTGTCACAACAGTAATAGAATCTTACAGCTCTCAGACTGATGCTAGGCCGCAAGTAGTAGACAACTTTGTGAAGACTTTCATTCCAACCAAGATTAATAAAAGCTAAATAGCCACTCTAAGTTCGTCTCACGTTAACATCGACAGAACATTAAAAATCTGATGTGTTGCACTCACATGACTTTCTCTACTCTTGTACTAACCATTCTTACAAACTCTTATTCCTATATCTTCTTCGTGTTAAGATAAACATTTGTATAACTTATCTTATTGCTTATTTCCTTGTAGGTACAAGGGGAATATTGGAATACACTAGGCTTTGTGTGATAGTCAAATGTTTTAAAGCTTTGGGATTCTGTTGCCTTTGCTCACTTAACATATAAAAAAATGAACAACGATGATACTTTTCACGAAAGTTTTTAGTTTTCCGAAAGTCACACATATAACAAGGAATATCTCTGAAATGGTTCACCCTACAAGAAAATTTATTGAGACATAACGTGTATTTTAGCAAGATCTACATTTTTTGTATAGTATGATTTGGTCTATCTGTAACGGTTTACCAGTTATGCAAAAGTCATCCAGAGTAAATACGACTACAGGGGCTATAGCCAGAAAATTCAAGATATGCATTTCATTTGTCATCAAAATATCTCAAACGTGTGACATTTTAATCAAAATCGTTAGAGCCATTTTCAAGAAAATCAAAGTTTTCGAAAAATTTTCCATGTAAAGGGTAGTTTAGGATGGGGCTATTTTCTTCAAAATCTCCGTGTCACATCCTTGAAAAACATTAAACTTAAATACCAACTTTGGTTTTTAACCGACTTTTCATTTTTGAGTTATGTTGTCCACAGACACACAGACACACACACACACACACACACACACACACACACACACACACACACACACACACACACACACACACACACACGGACCTTTTTCTAAAAATGCTTTTTTTAGATTCTGGGGGCCTCAAAACATATATTTCCGGTGAAATATCGACATCGAATTTTTGGGTGGAATACAATACTTCCCCTACTTACCAGTAGAGAAAGTAAAAATCGTTACACAATTAATAAAATACTACCATCTTGTTGTACCCTGCTATCCCGTTCCGCCCCGCCTTCCCCCACATAATCTTTAAACGATGATAAAGTATTAGGTAAAATCAAACAAACTACACGGCAATCAACTCGCATTCAACTTGGCATTCTACAATTTTTCAGTGTCATCCTCGTACTTTTTAAACCGCAACATTTCCGTATTTTGCCTTCATGAAGCCAAACTTTCTCCAAATTCACCTTATAAATACACGTCGATACAGTACTTTCAGTAGGAGACACGTGTATTTCTGAGGATATTAGGGCATTTCCTGCACACGCCACTGTGGCAATTTATACAAGGATAGGAGGACGGCCAATGTGTTGGCGTGCACATGCACCAATTATCTTTTCCATGGCCTCCACTCTTTCTCGACAACAATACAATGGCAAGAGAATGGCAGGAGTGGGGAGAAGCCTCCCGTGATGAATGATCGGTGGCCAGTTTGAAGAGGGGCTTCTTCATGCTGGCACCACGGAGAAAATGATGTAATGCCAGCCCCAAAGTACCTCAGGAGAATATTCACACGTTTGGCAGCGCAACAGACGAAATATGCGGTTCAAAAATCTGATGTGTTACATTCACATGACTTTCTCTGCTCTTGTACTAACCATTCTTACGAACTCTTATTTCTTTATCTTTTTCACGTTAGTCGAGGTAACCATTTGCAGAAATTATCTTATTGTTTATCTCCTTGTAGGTACAAGGGGAATATGGAAATACAGTAGGCTTTGAGCGATAGTCAAATCTTTTAAAGCTTTCAAATTCCGTGCATTTACGGACAAGGGTTCCTATTTGAAAACCGATCAGTTTGCCATCCCGCACAACATACTAAGCGATGTCGGTGTTTAATTTTCTTTTGGATGGGGGGGGGTGGGGTGGGGTAGGATACCTTACATAATAACGTCTTTCGGCTGGGCAGTTGAGTTACACTGTTCAACACGCTAAGTTCATAAGTTCAAGGAAGCAATAACTGGGAATGTCAGTATCGGGAGTAATGTGCTTTCTAAAATGAAAGTCTAATTGTCCTGCACGATTTTAATATGCCAAGGAAAACAAAACGTTCGCAGGACAGTAAAGAAAAGCTTTAATGTTAATTATTTGAGAACATACCCGCCCTAATCACCCAGGAGATCAAAGAGTCATAGCCGAGGCAAGTTACTTAAACGTAATTATGTTAAAGCACCGCCAACAATAAAAATCCTGCCGCACTAATCAACAATTAATTTACCTTTTGATGTCTCGTAAGTTAAATTAGCTATAAGTGAACTGGAATATAAAATATCATCAGGATCCGATGGCACTGAAGCTAAAATTCCTCTTAATGATGAAACCGGTCTTGCATCATACTTGGGAAAATTATTTAATGAATGTTTAATTTTAGGAAGAACACTATACCATTAGAAGGAAGGAAATGTAATTTTAAAAAAAAATATACATCTGAGCAAAATCGTATAGGCCTAAATGTTTGTTAAACGTAATGATCATTCATTCATTTTTTATCTTTTGCTCATGCAAAGAGAAGATGTTTGAAAACTATCACATAGCAACCAGGTTTAAAACATTTGACTATCGCTCAAAGCCCACTGTATTCCCACATTCCCCTTAAGACCCTGAAAGGAAATCAGCAGCAAGATAATTTTTGCAAATGTGTATCTCGATTCACATGAAGTAGATAGAAGAATAAGTGTTTATAATAATAGTTTGTACAAGAGTAGAGAAAAGTCATATGAGAGCAATACATAAGATTTTTTCTCATTTTAATGCTATTTGTAAATTAACCTTTTGTGCAGAGCATAGATCAAATGCATTTTGCTACGTCTGCGCCAATTGCTGTCAAGAAGAACAAACAAAAACATAATAGACTTTGTATAGCAAGTAGCTCTGGCATATTTTGGCTGGAAAATTGAAGATCAAGGTAGATCTTTGAACTTCTAGGCACACAGCTTGCAAAAGCTATGTTGTGTGCATACAAAAATGGAAGAATGTTTCAGTACTTACGGGTAGGAGGGAGCCTATCACCACCACTGTGCGTATTATTTATGTGCATAAATATGAAAGGCATAAGAAATGCGATTGAGAATATCTTGATTTGAAATCAGCAATCCGAGGCGTTAACCACTTCAGTATTCGTTTCACTTCCTGGCCTTCCAGTGGCCGACATCCTGAGTTCATCTTCTTGTGGGATAAAGGGCAAGGCAAGACCATTGTGGAAAGTTTTGGTGCTCATGAATGGAAAATAAATAACTGTAAGTGCAATAAACATTAATGAGCCATTGCTTGACAGGGAAAAAGTAGCTTTCCCACCGCTCCATTAAACCTGGGTCTTAGAAGCGTTTTGTTTTGTTAAACCACGAAAAAACTGCTTCAGATACATCTATCAATCTTTTCATGGACTGAATGTTGTAAACCATAAAAAAGGAATAATTGCCCTCAGATGCATCAGCTTATAAATGAACCAGCAAAGTTAATGGCTGAATTGGGTACATCTGCAGTTTTGTTTTGGTTATCAATAACCTGTTTGTTATGAAGAAGTGATACAGAATATTCTCTCCCACTTCATTTAATATCACTTTATTTGTACAAAATAGTTTCATTTATATACATTTGTCTTAATATTACCATATCCTGTGTAAAATGTATGTGGAACATTTTTATTCTTTATTAATATGTTATTGCAGATCGAGGCAAACGTTGCGGTGCCATTTGGAAGGTAAGTCATTTCTTTTAATAATTGGCTTTTATAATCCTTTGTTGGAGTGAAAGTCTGTGACGGGGTGTATGTGTGAAAATCTTAACTTAGTTTTACTCCTCGTGGCCTAGCATCAGTCGGAGAGCTTCAAGATTCTTTTCATATTATCACAGGGATATATTATATTGATTAAAGAACCAATGTTACCTTCAACAATGTCTTAAACATTTTATTAGCAGTCAAAAATCGCCAGCCTTCCTATGAATCACTTTTACAACGTTTCCGCTAAACAATGGCGGACTTAGACGCTAATAAAATAAAATGGCTAGGCACAGCCTACAATAATTGTAAAAAGTCAATATTCCTTGCAAAACTCACTGCAAATAGTTGATTTAAATTAGTGTCATTTGCGATACAGTTTCTTTTATGAGAATTGTATCAAATTCACAATTATTTTCCACTTTATAATACATAATTAATATTTTTTATCGTTACACCATCGATTTGAATCCATTCCTCCTTCTTGATTGTAGAACAATGAACAAAAGAAGTCAGCTTACGCTGCCTATATTCTAACAATTATTTCAAGGGGCTTTCTGTTGTCTCTATTTTTACATTTGGAATTATTTCAGAGGGCTTACACAAAATAGTGCCTCATATATCTCTGCTCTTCCTGTTCTTAGCGTGGTGGTTGAGGCCCAGTTCGATTCCCGGTACCGGCGTGAGGAGTTTCTACCGCTGGGACCTGTTTCGGGTTGCACTCGCCTCGCTAGGTCCCTGGGAAGCCAATTCAGGAGGCACTGGCTGCGAAAACCATAAATACCTGCCGGGCGGCAGGGACAGGGGCGCTGACCAAGCCTTAGCCTCCAGTACTGCACCCCACTTGACCCCTGTGGTGGGCAGAGGTGGTGGACGCAGCGGCCGGGCGATAGGCCTTGACTTGGAAGGGGTAGTTGCGCCGCGAGGTTAGTTCTTCTGCTCTCCCCAGCATGCTTGGCACCCTAGCCTTCTGTATCGCTTGTAGAGCCCTTGAATTGTCGAAATCTTCTAAATCTGCCTTGTCTCTTTCTGATCTTTTGTTCTTTATCCATTTTTCTTTAATCGTCCTTAAACATTTTCCTATCCTTCTATTTCTTTTTTCTTGTTTTCCCGTTAACACTTTACTGCCGCATTTTGTCTTCCATTTTATCCCGTTAATTTCTATACTGCCCCATATGTCTTATATTTCTATGCCCTCCAACTTTCTCCTACCTTTTCCCAAAAGCCTTGACTTATCCATATATCTCCAATTCCTATAGTTTCCAGTATTTTTTCCCTACCTCGCTCCACCAACTGTTTTTCTTTGCTGATGTATACATATTCTTAAAACGTTTCCCTGCTTTTTGCTAGAGCTCTATATCAGAATTTCATGATTTTTCTCAAGGTTATTTCTTTTCTCCTTGTCTTCCGTACTTCTAATAATGCTGCTTCATCTTGTGCTACTGTTAAATTCTAATAATTCATTGCGAAATAGTTTATTAATGTAGTCTACTCTGTTATTTCTGAGACTCCCATTTGTCTCTGCCAAAGCCACATACATTCTGTCCATCCATTTTGCTGACATTCCAATTTGTAGTTGCACATCCATTATCTTATCTAGGATAATTTAGCTTTGGCCACTATCTTCTTGCCATGCGCCCTTCCATTCCTTATTGCTGATTAACCTTACTCCCAAATATTGAATTTCTTGACCTTCTCGAGTTTTCTCCCTCCCAAATACTATTCCTCATCTTTTTTTTTAGCTTTGGTCCTTTGTTGAACACAAATAATTCTGAAGCTTATCAGGATCATTTGAAGAAGAACGAGCGAACAGACTCCATCAGTATATTGTTATGCAAGAAACAATACGATGTAAGGTCAGGGACATACATCTAGGGCTCCGAATTTAGAGTTTATAAATTGTTTCAGTTAGACCTACAAAAATATTAAAAATGTCACCCACTATGTCTGCTGAATCGGTTGAAATATTTATGTTTTCCTTGTGGAATCAAGATAGTCGTAACGGGGAATTATTAGTAACAGCTGGATAAGTGGATATCGAATAATCAAGATGTTTTTAAAATCAATTTTAGCCGTAGAAGAGCAGAAACTTAGGAAGTTAGGAAAAGGGAATATCAGAGGACTAGTAATTGAAAAGATTTTAAATTATTTCTTTAGGTAATTATTGTTTATTTATGCCAACAGACTTACTGCTGGTGATTTTAAACACACAACCCATGTGTGGGCAATGTTTAAGAAATGGAATCAGGACTGAAAAATCCAATGCCATAGCCGGGATTTGAACCATGGATCTTCCGCTTATCGAGTGGCTGCTTCAACCACTAAGCCACCATGGCTAACTTGCCAATACGACATTAAATTCCCCAGCTATTCCCCTAGTAATTGTCTAGCACTTATATAAATAAATAAAATAATCCTAAAATGCCATAAAAAGGACCTAATAACTGGAAAAAGGAGGTAAAAACTGATGCAAATTAACATTTTAATACTTTCAATTTTAATTACACATTTAAATAACGAATCTAATTCTTGACATTAGGCATTACCATCATTACGTCAGGCATATTTAAAAGGGAACGCGTATCATTTTCTCCCAAATTGTGTTATTTAAGGACACTTTGTATATATGCTTAAATGACATAAAAAGCTTAAAACAAAAGTGAAACTCTGCAGGTATCACTTTTTCCTGACATTTACCTCCTCAAATAAAACAAGTGGTAATACCCATGTTGCACAAAAACAAATGCACACAATGCTGCCCTCTAAAGTTTAACATGGTATTTAGGTAACAAAGTTTTCATTTTGAAGCAAGTAATATATCCCTGAATTGCTATAAAGGCTCATTATGAAAGACATTATCCCTGCCTCTGAAGTACGCATGGATTTATGTTTACGACTGTGAAAAGAGTTTATGGCAAGAGTGTACTTTACTGGCTCGTAATTTCTGTTTATTGTTGTTGCTGCTGACATTCCGACAGAAACAAAAGCTGCATTTTCATTTTCTTGTAATTAGCCATCTTATTTAATGTGCAACATACGCGTAATTGATGTTTCTCCTAATTTGGAGGGGTTAGCTAAGCAGTTTTGGAGTAGGATTTGTGTGCTCTGTTAAATTTAAGAGTACTGAAGACCCCTCTTTTCAATAATTGTTAGTGTTGAGGACCTATTTCCTAAATAATTCACCAAAACTACCACGATAAATACTCGCTGTCTTTCTTTCCTTTTTTACTTTCTCTACTATGTATACTAAGTAGAGCAAGTATTGTATTTTACCCAAAAATTCGATGTCGAGATTTCACCACAAATATTTGTTTTGAGGCCTCCTCCTGAATAAAAAAGGCATTTTTAGACAAAGGTCCGTGCGCGCGCGCGCGCGCGCGTGTGTGTGTGTGTGTGTGTGTGTGTGTGTGTTTGTGTTTGTGTTTTACTGTCTGTGGGCAGCACAACTCAAAAACGAAAAGTCAGTTGAAAACCAAAGTTGGCATTTAAGTTTAACGTCTTTTAAGGATACAACACGAAGATTTTGAAGAAAATTCCTCCACCATAAACTATCCTTTATATAGAAAAATTTTCGAAAATTTTGATTTTCTCGAAAATGGCTATAACGATCTTGATTAAAATGCCAATATGTTTAAGATATTTTTATGACAATTGAAATATATATTTTGAATTTTCTGGCTATAGCCCACATAATAATGTTTACTCTTGACGGCTTTTGCATAATTGGTAAACCGAAAGAGACAAAGTCTTAATGCACAAAAAGGGTAGGTCTCGTTAAAACACACAATTTATGTCCAAATGAATTTTTTTGTGGAGTGAACCATTTTGGAGATATTCCTTGTTATTTGTGTGAGATTTAGAAAACAAACTTCCGTCAAATGGAAGATCGCTATTCATTTTTTATATCTTAGCCGTGCAAAGAGAACGGAATTTCAAAGCTTTAAAACATTTGACTATCGCTCAAAGCCTATTGTATTGCCATATTACCCTTGCTCCATGTCAGTAGATTTACTGGAATGTAAAAGAACTCCTGCGGGACAAAATTCCGGCACACCGGTGACGCTGATGTGATCCTGGCAATTGACAGCGTCGTTAAACAACAAAATAATGTTTTTAACCTACAAGCAATAAGATCATTTGTGCAAATGTTTACCTGGACTAACATGAAGAAGGTATAGGAATAAGAGCTTCTAAGAATTGTTAGTACAAGGGTAGAGAAATTCATGTGAGTGTAACCATAAGATTTTTTGAGATAGCTTCACGCTATCATATGAATCGCTCGCCTTTAGGAGGTTCCGGGTTCTATTCCCGGTGACTTTACTCTCTAACCACGGGTTTTTCATGGTTTCTCCGAGTCAGTAGGCGAATGTCGGTGTGGTTGCCCTTCTGCTACGACTTCCTGTCCATTATTTCCTGTTCCCATATCTTTCATCATTATCTGTTTCAGAACCAAGCGGTGGTGTAACACCACGTCGAACGGGCAAACACCAATGCTGTTGAGTAATTGTTCCAGAATTAAAAAGCCGCCGATATGACTTTAGATATTAAAGGTGCCGTATAAATGGAACATAAAGAAAAAGAGCACAAGTTTCTAAAACACCCACTTGATGCAACCGTCTTAAAGACTATTGTGCAGCGTATCCAGGATGCTCTCCATGTTTTCCAGCCTCTGGAACATGGATTGCTGGTCACGTTGGTTTGTCGGGAAATGGAATGTTGGATTTAGCAACAAACGCGACAACCACAGAACCCAGTATTACAACATCCTGTGTTACTCCGGAATAACTTAGGCTTGAAGTGCTGAGAGCGGTGCTTTCGTTCTGGCACGAACATTCAGTAGTCCGCTCTCCGCGGTAATAAGCTTAGAGCAGGAAATTCCGATAATTGAATAACCTCCTCTCGTGTATCTCGGCTCGTTGGCGTATTAGCCAGTGCTATTTTACGCGCGGTTACCTGTTTGCTATGTGACAACGTTTTGTCGATCCGTCATATGTTGCTGGAGTGCTTCCCTGACGCACCTTCGGGACTCTTTGCAACTGCCGGTCAGTCTTGGAGAGACCCTAGCAGACAATAACTAAGCGGTCGAAAATACTTAAATTTTTTATCAATGACAAACTCCCAACTAAGAATTTAGTACTGTAGATATCGAATTTCCATGCCTTTATCTCTGGCTTTTGCCATTATTCTTTTTATAAGGAAGCTGATAACCAAGTAGTTGAACGTCTTTAAATAGGCGTCATCATCATTATCATCCCTTAAAGACTTGTTTGGAGAGCGTTTGAACGATGCACCATTTTTGTTAATGTTTTCCTTCGTTAGAATAAAATGTCTTTATTTGCTTCTTAGATTTAGCGTTTAGCAATCCCGTTCTCCTAAACTTATTAACCAGACGTTTAACAGCTTCTGTATCTGGAACTGGAACACCAGGAAATTTCTCCTAAAATTGTCTGTACACCTGTCTACTTGATTCGTTTCTTATGCATGCATCGTACATAAACATTTTTCGGCAGGCACTTCAGTAGACCAATAAGGGAAGGAAAAAAAAAAAAAAAAAAAAAAAAAAAACAACAACAACAACTATAATAGGGATTCTCTAAGACAATTCATGCACAATACAGATTTATTAAATAAACGCTCAGAACACTTTAGATGCACAGTGAACAAACACCCGTTTACAGATCGAACTGAAAGCAGCAACTGACATGTAAGAGTATAATACAGTTGATAAACGTAGCCTAGAGTGGGTCATTCACGCTAATGGGCAGTGGAAAATACTGAGATCATTGCACATATAGCGATTTCTTATCTTGCTATAAAGTGAACACATAGTAGCTAAACCACAGGTTTAGGAGAAGATGTGAACACTTTGAAAGCCTGGAATTTAAAGTTCAGCCTTTGTAATACAGTTCCTTTTGTACCAAGTCATTACAGAATATCATCAAAGGACTGTCTTGTTACTGCGCAGGTGCAGAAGAAAATGCCAATATAAGCGGTGCAAGTGAATCCGCGAGAATAAGCTATTTGAATCTCTTTCATATATCCACACTAATCTAGGCGTCGTAATCTATCACGGGCTAAATGTCGATACCACAGGACCCTGTCATTCCGATCATATCCTTGCCGTAACTAAGCCTCGGCAAAATTTCGAAACCACATGACCCTCTCGTTTTAGTGCATGATTTACACTCACATGTTGGCAGCTCTTCAGTTCTGAAGTTTATCAACAACGAGAATGTTGTGCCTACTCGTGGAAGTGCAAACTAACCTAGAGGATCTGGACAAGGAAGTTTGTGGGACATTTACCCAATATAATTAATAAATCAAACCCTTCCTCACTTAACACACGGATTGTTACAAGGCCATCTGAGCTTCCTCTGCTAACATTAATTTTCATATTCTTTTTGTAAAATTCTCGATATGAATGGCACTACTATCTGCACATCTGGGGTACGCTGTTTTTTCCTACGCACTTCTCCTTGAAGAAGTACGAATTAATAAAAACGCTTCCTGCCAAAGTTGTTTGTTTTAAAGACTTCTATCTAATGCTAATGACCCCTACTCCCATTTGAAATTTTAAAGTGATTCACTGAACCCACTTCCGGTTATGCTGAATGGTGAAATAAGTTCAAGTGAAACTTCACATGTGCTTTAGTGATAAATATTTTTGTCTCCAACATTTTAATGCCGTATTTTCCGAAATCAATGACTGGTACATGGGTCTAGTTCAACCTGTGTAACATCTACTGTAAATAGTTGTATTAGTGTGAAGAGACTTGGTCAAATAATTGAAGAATACATTTTCTTTCACTGATCTTTGAAAATATGTTCATGAAACATAAATAGTTAACTATTATGGTTAAAATCTTCTTATTACCAAGCAGTAGACCCGGGTTTGATTCTCCATACCAGCATGGGAATATTCTCCCGCTGGGAGACCTGATCCGGGGTACACTCAGTCTCGTTAGGGGCCAATTGAGGAGCTACTTGATTGAGAAATAGCGGCCCATGGTTGCGAAGACCACATATATCGGCCGGGAGGGATTGATGTGCTGACAGCGTCCCATCCTCCAGCACTGCATCCCATTTATGACGCCTATGGTGAGTAGAGGTGGAGTATGCAGTGGCCGGGCTGTGGCCTTGCCCCGAAAAGGCTTGAAGCGCCGTGGGGCTAGTTTTTTGGTTAAAGCATTATTAAATAGAGAAAATTAATAAGCCTTATTAATTTATTTCTAGTTCTTTCCTTTTATTTTTCATTTGGAATTTTATCTAAAAGTGTGCATCCTTTTACTGTTCTTAAGACTCTCATTTCGGCAGCGTGTATCTTGTTTGTGTCAGCTTTTGTCAATGTCCATGTTTTGGATCCATAGAGGTAAGCACGGCCTTACTTTATAAAACTTCATTCGTGTTTCTTCCCTGGATTTTGCATTAACACTTCTATTTACTGCACCGCATATCTGTTGGAACATATGTAATTTATTTAAAAAAATCATTTCTAGATTAATAGCTGACATATGTTCCTAAATATTTAAAAACCTGGACTTGCTCTAATATAAGTAATATCATTAATTGCAATTTTGGTGCTAACAGTATATTTACCTTGGAACGTCATTGTTTTTGCTTTATTTGTCGACATTTTTAATATTATTATTTACTATTGTTGTTGTTTACAAAAACGTAAGCTGTGTGTGTGTGTGTGTGTGTGTGTGTGTGTGTGTGTGTGTGTGTGTGTGTGTGTGTGTGTGTGTGTGTGTGTGTGTGTGTGTGTGTGTGTGTGTGTGTGTGTGTGTGTGTGTGTGTGTGTGTGTGTGTGTGTGTGTGTGTGTGTGTGTGTGTGTGTGTGTGTGTGTGTGTGTGTGTGTGTGTGTGTGTGTGTGTGTGTGTGTGTGTGTGTGTGTGTGTGTGTGTGTGTGTGTGTGTGTGTGTGTGTGTGTGTGTGTGTGTGTGTGTGTGTGTGTGTGTGTGTGTGTGTGTGTGTGTGTGTGTGTGTGTGTGTGTGTGTGTGTGTGTGTGTGTGTGTGTGTGTGTGTGTGTGTGTGTGTGTGTGTGTGTGTGTGTGTGTGTGTGTGTGTGTGTGTGTGTGTGTGTGTGTGTGTGTGTGTGTGTGTGTGTGTGTGTGTGTGTGTGTGTGTGTGTGTGTGTGTGTGTGTGTGTGTGTGTGTGTGTGTGTGTGTGTGTGTGTGTGTGTGTGTGTGTGTGTGTGTGTGTGTGTGTGTGTGTGTGTGTGTGTGTGTGTGTGTGTGTGTGTGTGTGTGTGTGTGTGTGTGTGTGTGTGTGTGTGTGTGTGTGTGTGTGTGTGTGTGTGTGTGTGTGTGTGTGTGTGTGTGTGTGTGTGTGTGTGTGTGTGTGTGTGTGTGTGTGTGTGTGTGTGTGTGTGTGTGTGTGTGTG